>MU183780.1:114566-136895 GCA_016904865.1 Pissodes strobi
AAAACTGCTCAAATCATCACAACCTTAATGTACACTCCTTTCTGACAACACCTGATCTCGAAGTTTACATTTAAATGACAGTAATGTTGAGGCAGATTTTATGTGTGGAGGAACAGTGTTGAATATTCTCACGCTATTGTAAGAGAAGGAACGCTGAAATAATGCTGTATTATGCCTGGGAACGTCATAGTGGGAGGAAAATCTAGTGGCACAGTCATGTACTTCATGCCGTTTTACCAATTTTTCACTCAAATATGGAGGAATGTTCGATTCATTAATTTTAAATACTAGGCAAGCCATATGAATTTTAAATCTCTCGTCTAAATTTAACCAGTGAGAGTCGCGAAAACAATCCGTAATATGGTCGAACTTGCGTAAATCGTAAGAATATCTAATACAAGAATTTTGTAACTTTTGAAGGGTATGTTTTTCCTGCTGTCTTAAAGCCGGCCAGAATACAATGTCGCAGTAAGAAATAGATGACAAAATGAGTGACTCACATAGCCTTAGCTTAACTTCTTTACTCAAAAATGCCTTATGTCTGTATAATAATTTTAATTTCGAGCATGAGCTTCCTACTAAATGATCAACGTGTTGCAAAAATCTCAGATCAGTGTCCAAAAACACTCCTAAGTTTTTACATCTATCAGAAAAGTTCAGGTTTGTGCCATTCAAGGAAAGGTTAATCTTATTTCCCTGTAAGATAACATTTCTGTTTTTCCCAAATAACAAAACTTCAGTATTGCCTTCATTCAGGGCCAGAGAATGTGCACTCGAAATCTTTGAAATTATGCCAAGGTCTTCATTTAAGCTGTTCTGCGCAATATCAGATTCCTCAAGTCGGAAGGAGTAGTATATCTGAGAATCATCTGCGTATGAGTGAAGTTTGGAATGTTTAAGAAAGGTGTGAATGTCGGATAAGTAAATTAAAGCAGTAGCCCTAGTACGCTACCTTGAGGAACGCCACGTTCAGTGGGAAGATGATCCGAAACGGCATTCTTATATATCACTCTCTGCCTCCTCGAAGACAAATAACTTCTAAAAAATTCCACCACCGTCTCAGACAAACCGAAGTAGAATAGTTTATTACATAATAATTCGTGGTCCAAAGTGTCGAAAGCCTTGCTAAAATCCAGCAGCACCAAACATGTATTCAGGCCCCGGTCACAAGCACCAAAAATATCATCAGTTACTTTAAGCAGTGCTGTTGTAGTGCTGTGTCCTGGCCTAAACCCAGACTGGACATCCGGAAGTATTTTCCTTTGCAACAAATAATCATTCAGCTGTAAAGAAACAATTTTCTCCAAGACCTTTGAAATGCACGGCAAAATACTTATAGGCCTAAAATGAGCAATTTCGGTGGGGTTATTTTTCTTAGGAACGGGAATTACATTTGCTGACTTCCAAAATTCTGGAAAAATACCATTCTCAAGGCACGAATTAAGTATAAATGTAAAATGTCCAGTCAGATATGGAAAGACGCACACAAGCATTTTCAAATTTATTTCATCAGTACCCCTTGCATTGCTTTTAAGTGATTTTATAATTTTAAGAACGTCTTCAGGTGATATCTGTTGAAAATAAAACCTTTCCGCGTCATTAATTCCTATTTGATTTTTATAGCGGCCTAAAATATTTTCTTTTTCGTTAGAAGTTAGGGGAATGGAGATATTTGGCATGCTATTTAAGAAGAATTCATTAAACTCAAGTGGAGTACTTTCAAAGTTCGAGTCAGAATTTGATTTGCCAATATTAAGGTATTTTAATGTCCTCCAGAAGTATCTAGGATTGTTTTTAAATTTAAATTGTAAATAAGCTCTTTTTTCCATTTTAATCGAATTATTAGCAAAGTTGCGCAGTTCTTTGTAGTAAGCCCAGGACTCGTTTGTCTTACTCTGTTTATACCGGGCAAGTGCTCTATCTCTCTGTCGCATGATTAATTTTAAGTTGGCAGTCAACCACGGAGCTGGACGCTTCGAGATGCGGACCGTTTTATAAGGGGCAAACCTGTCGAAAAGCGCAATAATCTGTGAATTCCAAAAACCTACCATATTATTTATGTCATTGAGTGAATATATGTGGTCCCACTGTATTTGAGACATCGCTTCAGAAAACTGTTCTAAATTGAAATGTGAAAAATCTCTATAAGTCCGAAAGATAGGATTCAGTTTCTCTTTTTTAATCTTAATTTTACAAGAAATTAAATGGTGATCTGAAATCTCCTCCATATTAATTACATTAACCTCATTTACTAAATCATAAGAGGAAAAAATTAATAAATCTATTAGAGTTCTAGAATTACATGTTATACGTGTCGGCTCTTTGATTAATTGATGTAGACTATACTTGTGAAGAAAACTATTTAGCATAATTGATCCATTATTTACTTGGGATAAGTCGATGTTAAAATCCCCTCCAAAAAGAATCAAATCATATTGAGGTATTAATGATATTAAAATATTTTCCAATATATCTAAACAATTTTTAATATTTCCAGTTGGTGGTCTATAGCACGCACCCAGACATATTTTTTTACCTCCAACCTTAATAAAAATCCAACAGTGTTCCAGAACATTATTATCATAAGCAGGAAGGTTTAAAACCTTAAATTTAATACAATCTTTTATGTAAAACAATACTCCGCCACCTCTGGCCTGCCTGTCTTGTCTTATAATTTTATAATTTGGAATGCTTACTGCCGAGTTAGGAACAGAAGAACTAAGCCATGTTTCTGATAATCCAATTACGTCATATGATTCGCTCGTCAGAAAATCTGAAAATAAATCAAAACCTGTGTTGCAGGAGCGCACATTAAAGTGTGCAAACGATAAAAAATCATTTCTAGTCATATACGTCAAACAACGACTCTGTATGCTCCGATATAACGAAAATATTAACTTCATCTAACAGTACATTAATCCTAATAACATAGATAAATATATACCAATCCACCTGCCTTGAAGTGCCCTGAATTTATAAAAGGTAAAATGGATCAAGTTAGTAGATTTATTCGTCAAATCCCTATTTATGAAAGTAAAAATAAAAATGTTTTTAGTCATAAATATGTACATCGAAATCAATAAAAAGAACAATTTAAGTAACTGTGGTAGCAAAAAATCAGTTATTTATTAGAGGCATTTATAAAATATAAGGAAACGTAAAAACGTGGCAGGATATCTAGCAGTACCATGATTATAAATTCGTGCCCAAAACTATTTTAGCTAAATAATAGTATATTATGATATAAGTGTATAAGAGGGTCTTTAAAGCACGCGCGACATATTTCAAAACACGACGCGCAGCGGAGTGTTTTGTAAGTCGCAAGGGCTTTAAAGGCCTCTTATACACGTATATCATACGCTATTTTTTATTACAAATGCATCATAATCTCAAAAATGTTTTAAATATTAAACTTAAGGGACATATTGACGAATATATTAATCTATCACATTTGACATTATCAAATCTTTCTATAGCAACCTTTAAAAAAGTAGGCGCATCATAAACATCATTTTAAGCACGCTGCAGCGTGCGATAATCGTTGATTATGATGCATGCGTAATAAAAAATAATTTTCTTCTGCTGCTGTTCGTTCCATGTAAAAACCTTACCACCCATAGACCAAACATTGTTAAATCCATATTTCTTCTTCGCCATTTGGAGGAAATCATTACGTGCCTTGGTCAGGTCTTCATAAATAGTCATACTACTGTTTTTTAACTTTTTCTTGGCATTGAAAATAACCTCCCTCTTAGCACTTCTAACAAACTTCACGAGAATGGCCCTGGGTTTGTCGGATTTTTTACCAATACGAAAGACTCTATCAAGCTCATCAGGATCGCAATCTATGTTAAGATATTCTTTACAAATGTCCACAACGGTGCTAATTAGGTTTTCGTTTTCCGCCTCCTTTACTCCAATAAGCCTAAGTGCATTTTCCTTGGAATTCTGAGCAAGGATGTCGTACCCGGATTCAAGAGATTGAATTTTTTTCTCGTTTTCCACGGTCATGCCGTGTGTAATTTGCAGTGACTGGGAAAGCTTGTCCAACTTTTGGTCAAGCGACTTTGAAAGTTCCTCAATTTTTGTAGCCACTTTCGCTTCGACCTGTTTTGCAAAACTGGAACATACCCTGTTTATTAGGTCCTCAGTAGGTTCATCCTTAGATGAGCTACCTCTAGTAGGCGGCATCGTGCTTGCAACTATATTACACCTGTATCACCTACCGAATCCGTCCAGATCTCCTTCCCTCGTTTAGACACTGGGCGAAATCAAGAAAATGAAGAGACCTGCAGCAAGCTGTGTGGCGTGCGTGCAATTTGCCGCGGCTTAATCGTGAAGTTCGTTGGGCGCCACCAACTTCGACACGGACCGAAGTGGAAGTCCCCGCGTTGTTCCCGGACCTTGCTGCCAATCCCCCGTTCCTAGTACTTCGCCGGATCGAGCGGCTCAAGATTCATCATTAATACTGGGAGCTGAAAGAAAACAATACACCGCAAATCCTAGTGCCAAATGAAACGCCGCAAACACTATACAAACGCTTTATTCATAGGTGATAACGAAAAAAAAAACTATAAACAAGCCAGTATCACCAAAAAAAAAAAAAAAAAAAAAAACAACTTTAGCCGCTAGGCTCCGCTCATAAGTGTCCACCAAAGGGGTGGGAGGAGGTGGTTCGAACCAAACCCTTACCTTACTAGCTAATTAGAAACTAACCTAACTTTAAGCCAGTACAGTATTTGCAACCGCAAAACGCTCAGACTGATTTACGCGACAATAAAATAGGAGCACAAAAGGTGCGCACAACACAGTTTCCCAAAACATCCGGGAACGACACACAATCGTTATCTCTATATACTACTTGGTTACTTAACTTAACACTGCTTAACTGCTGCTCAGCTGCTGTCCTGAGCCCAGACAATCGGACACTATGGACGAACTAGGCTCTACACGGCACGGCGGCAGGTACCCCCAAATGTTGAACTACCTCACGTGATGAGATGCTGACTCTTAATCAGGACCTCGGCCCAAGGGGTGCGGCCCTTACTAAAAGGGCACTCGAATCAATAACAACAAAACACACGACGTACAATGGCTGGGTTGACCAAGTGGAAGCAGCTAATAAAACTTCGAACAACGAACACTATACATATCTCACTAGCAGGTTCCCAGAACCAAAACGGAAGTACTTCCCCGTAAACCGACCAAAATCCGCCTTCGGCGAGAGATAAAACTACGGCCGACTTACGGAACCACTTCTCTAGTCCAAAAGAAAGACGAGTCCTTTCTTTTTCCCCAATAACTGATAATATGATTTTAAAAAACATAAGTAAGTGAAAGCCGAAAAAATCCACAGGACCAGACAACATTCCTGCTTACATAAAGCAGAATTTCTAGCTCCACCAATAAGACACATCTTTAATTTGGCCATTAAACTCAAACAATTTCCAGATACGTTAAAAAAGCGGATATAACCCCCGTTTTCAAAAATTGCAATAAAAATTAAATTAAAAATTACAGGCCCATCAGTTTAATGTTTTGACTGAAATATTTGAATCTGTACCTTTTGATGATCTGTCTGACTTTTTAAAACCTAAATTATCTACATCTCAACACGGATTTCTAAAAGATAAATCTACAGTAACGAATTTGTCAGTAGTTTCAGAACTTGCTGCTGAGGCTATCTTAAACAAACATCAATTGAACGTTGTTTATACTGACTGTGAGAAAGCATTCGACAAGGTCAACCACGAACTGCTCCTTGTCAGTCTGGTGTAGTTTGGAGTATCAGAAAACGCTTACTATTTTTTGAGAACTTATCTTGCGGGCAGCGGCGGTTCGTGGATATTAAAAATGGGGGGTGCACGGATAATGTAAAATCAATTGCAATAACAATAAAATAAGACTCGATAAAAGGCTACAAAAAAAATCTCGGAAAATATAATACATTATTTTATTTATATTTAAATTCCATTCGCCTATTTTTTGCTGCAGCAAACTCTTCAATAACTTTGTTATGAAAATCTGGAATGTCCTGTAAACGTTGTTTTTTTATTGACAGCATGGCAAGAGCATTAAATCTATCTTGAGTCATCGTACTCCTTAAAAAACACTTAATCCTCTTTAAAGTTGAAAAACACCTTTCGCATTCACAAGTGGTCATTGGGGTAGTACATATAATTTCTAAAATTTTGTAAATTTCGGAAAAACATTGTTATAAATTATTTTTTATGATAAACAACAAAAAAAGGAAAAATACCATTGTTGATTACCGCACATATCATCCCTATTGTATATAACTGTAAGTTCGGATTTTAATTTTGCACTATTAATAAATGGATAGGCACTAATTGTCTCGTCAAAAGCATCTTGCGGGAAAGTTATTTTGTAACTGTCAAACTTATCTGGGAAAAAAAGTGAAGCCGCTGCTAACTGTCCTGTGAATTGGTATCTATCTTTTATTTGTAAAATTAAAACGTCGCAATATTCTTTTAAAATTATTCTTTTAGATTTCGGCAGTTCAATACGTTGCCGTTTATTCGCTTGTTGGTTATTATCTTCATTTACTTGTTGATATAATGAATCAATTTTATTGTCTCTTATTTCTTTTATGTGGTTTTTAAAATGTATCACACTTTTGGATATATGCACTGTCTGCACTTCTTGACTGAACTTGATTAAGAAATATTTCCACTTGTGGGGTTATATGATGAAGCACTTCTAAAAGAAAGTTAAAGTCACTAGAATTTAAAATTCGTATAAGTCCGCTTGCTTGTCCCATTGTTTTCCCATCATTACTATCTTCTATAATTTTTTTCCAAACATTCAATCAACATTTCTTTGTTTTCATATATTGAATTTATAGTTCGTGATTTAAAATTCCACCTAGTTGGAACTGCCCTAGGGAGCCTTTTTTTACCACTTCGTCTAGAACGGCCGTTCTCTTAGCCGATTACGAAAAAAAAGTCGATAAAGCTTGAATGTCAGCAAAAAAGATCTAACTTTTTGTGGCAAGACGCTGCTATTTTCAAAATTAAATTAAATTGGTGGGCATAACAATGGATATAATAAGCGTAAGGATACGTTTTTCTTATTATTGCCTGAACGCCTCCTGTAGCACCGCTCATTACCGACGCGCCGTCATTACTCTGGGCTATAAGTTTCCCGGTAGGTACATCTAAACTATTAAGTTTCTTAAGTATAGCTGTAGAAATACTATCGGCATTATGTCCTTCTGGACAAATATATCCCCAAAATCTTTCGTAAATCTTTCCTTCAAAAACATACCTGAAAACTATGACGAGCTGTTGTTGATTGAACGAATCAATCATCTCATCAGCTTCGACCGCTAAAAAACTTGCACTTTTTATTTGTTCTTTAATTTCACGTTTACATACGTCCAACATAGTATCCAACAATTCATTCTGAATAGTCTTTGATGTTCCCCTAAAAATCGTATCCTCGGCTAAATGCACACTCGGCCGCGAAATAAACTAATCCACGGAAAATGCCCGGATTATCAGAGTCACTGTGTTCGCCGTGCCCACATAGTGCGAGTACAAACGCACCGCAAAATTTGATACACATTATAAGTCTATGTAAAATGTGTCGATTTTTGTCCACTTTTTCATTATGTAGTCTTATACTTGTAACGTACGCACTATCTAATTGTTTACGAATGTCCACAGTAGCTAATATGTGAAAATCCACTGTATGGTTTAGATGGGTTACACTATTGGTATGTTTTGTTGCCCTCTCGTTCAAATGTCTCGAATCATCAACTCCAGGCTGAATCCAAGGGGAAGGCCTTTGATCGTTACTTAATAAGCAAATAGAACAAAACAATTTGTTTTTCTCTGCACAACCGCACAGCCATAAAAATCTCTCGTATGTTGTTTCGCGTTTAAAATACCTATTAAATTCTCTGGATTTGCACTTCACTGTAGATTTTATTTGTAAATCCGGTGTAGGACGGCCTAAATTTTGAATTTCACTTTTTCCTTAAAGGAGAGTGGTCTTTTTTCCAAATTATATTTAACCCTATTCATTTTAAATCATTTTAGTTTAGGTTTAATTACCAAAACCAGTGAAAAGCTTTAAACAACGAAAAAGGATGCAGAACCTTTTGAGACCGCAATACGTCATCGCGCAGGAGGTTGTCATGGTAACGGTAGTTGTTATTTCTACTGTAATTGGTCGTCGCATCTCACGCGGCCTACTATGTGACAGCACGGTCATTGTGCTGAAGCTTAGTAGCAAAACTGAATATCATAGCCATCTTGTGGGGCTTTAAACTATACGCGAATTATGTGTTGAAGTCCAGGAGAAATTTATAAGCATTTGATTATGAATTCATACTGCGCTGCAACACAGGAGGAATTAGATGTCTTCGCGATGCAGTCAATTTGCAGCAAGAGCCCTCGTGGTCTAGAGGTCTAGATAGTTAGGTCTCAAATCGACGGCTTTCGGCGGCCCGGGTTCAAACCCCGTTGCTTTTTAAATTTTTTTTAAGGTTAAATTTCTAAAGTTTTTTTTTGATTTTGGGTATGTCTTGGGTTAGTTTGGGTTAGCACCTGGTTAGTTTCCTTTTCTGTCTTTTTCTTGAATTTCGGTATGTCTTGGGTTAGTTTGGGTTAGCACCTGGTTAGTTTCCTTTTCTTGAGCCCCCGGAGCGAGCAAAGCGAGCGGAGGGCCATGCGAAAAGTGAAATATTTTACTTTCCTGTATTTTAACACAAGTGTTGCAGGGCAGTATGAATTCATAATACGCGTTCATAAATCCCTACGTGATTTCTGTGCTGGCGCACGGTAGGGTTTTTAAACTATCTTGACAAAAATGGTTCATTTAATTCCTCCTGTATTTTAACACATTGGAGTGTTGGAATTCATAATACGCCACGCGGCATCATCACCTGGTTGTTTTCGACTGGAGATCCGTAGAAGTAAATATTGATAACGCGCTTAAAACAATGTACAATACATTGAACTCTCGCCGAGAGACTCAAATGTTACTTCCTACTTCTCGCAAGCGCTCGCTGCCGGCGGCGGCGCCGGCGATGCAATGGAGCGGCCGTTAAGTTACGTGGGGGAGTCAAATAAGTATTTGAGTTTATTATTTTAATAATAATTTTATTATTGATATTGGGATTGGGAGGTGCGTGACCCTGCGCCCCCTGGCAGTAGCCGCCGCTGCTTGCGGGTAGAGTTCAGCGGGTTAGGGCGCGCTCGGGCGGTTCGGAAACATTTGTGGCAACCTCTGGGGCTCCGCAGGGAAGTAATTTGGGACCTTTACTGTTTCTTTGTTTCATAGACTCTTTGCCTGAATGCGCCTCTGCCACTACTGGGCTTCTGTATGCGGATGATTTTAAGCTCTGTAGGCTGGTCCGGGCACAGGATGACTGTGATCTGCTCCAACATGATATTAATAAATGTTCAGTGTGGTTTAAAGAGAACAAATAGTTTTTAAACATAATGTTAAGTTGTCTCATTTATTAGAAAAACTATCCCGATTTTAAACAAATATCAAATTGGAAAATTTAAGCTCAATCGTGATAGTGAGATCAAAGATCTAGGACTTATATTTCATTTCTAATATGAAGTTCAATAAACATTTTTCTAATATTACTAAAAAGGCTTTGAAAGCATTAGGTTTTCTTATCAGAAATTGTAAATATTTTAAAATCACCACTATGGTGCGATTGTATAATGCATTAGTAAGACCACATCTTGAATATGCTATACAAATATGGATGCCGTCGGAATCCATACACATCGATCGAATAGAACAAGTTCAGAAAAGGTTTCTACGGTATCTTTATGTCGTGAAAAATATATATCCATACAATATCTCATACAAAAGCATGCTTGATAGTTTTGGGTTTAGGTCTCTTTTGGAAAAAATAAAACAACGGGCTGTGATATTCTTGTACTATAGATTGAATAATTTAAAGTATGGAGACTGTAACTTAGTAAATGACATTCGATTGAACGTGCCAAAAGTTAATCTTAGACTTGCAGATGAGCAAAAAATTTTCAGGGTGGATCCCAATAACAGTATATCTCCTTTTAATCGAATGATGGCTGTGACTAATGAGATTCTAAGCCAGGTCAGGACAGATATCCTAAACACAACCTTAAAATAATTAAAGGCTTTGCTTTATGTTGGAATGAGTTAAATTGGGTTACATACTTAATAGCCTAGGTTGGATTAGGTACCTTTACATGTAATTACTATTGGTGTTTGTAGAGGATTGCAATAAATAAATAAATAATTAAATCTTTCTTCAACCGGTCATCAACTGTGACAAACAAGTTTTAATTGAAGTAATTCTGATGGTACAATAGATGGTAGAATAGAGGTTATTCTTCCTATATACAGAAGCTGCAGAAGAATTTTTTTTAAGGAAAGCACATTTCATTTCATTTAAGAAATAGTATCGGCAAAAGAGTTAAAAGTCTCTTCACATTTATTCTTGTTGTACACCTCAGACCAGCTTTAATTTTCTATGCCCTTGTTTACTTTGGAAAAAATTATTTAAAGTTGGAATTAGTGGTTTTCTTTATCTTCTTAAATGGTAAGTTACTGAAACAATTTGGGAAAAGTGATCAGACAAATGCAGGTCCACAACTGTGGCACAAAGAATCGCATTGTTATTAGTCAGCACATTATGAATGCAAGTAGTAGAGCATGAAGTAACTCTTGTTGGAGTTCTAATAATATGTTCAGTGTTAATAGCGCTACAAGATCACACAAAACAGACAGATTGAAACTAGGCACCAACAAATGTATGTTAAAATCGCCAGTAACTATAAAAAAAAATGAGAGAATTGCTGTATGTATGTTAAAAGGTCAAAGAAAAGAGATAAAACGTGTTTAAAATTACCCTGTGAAGGACGATACAACACAATTATTATCGCATTAAAAGCAACAATTTTAAATTCCGCGCATTCTGGAATCCCTTCAGCACAGCAGTCAGATATATTTAGGATACTACAACGATATTTGCAATAATCACTTTTGTAAATGACTACTGCCCCATGGCTATATTTTGTCCGACAGAAGGAACGTAAGACAGAGAAGTTCCTCAATTTAAGCTGTTCTATCTGTTCTCACTTGCCAGTATTCAGTTAGCAGGAGAAAATCACAATTATTACTATCAGTGAATATTATATCTAAATCCAAGATGTTATTGCCTAAACATTGTATATTTTGATAACACAAACCAATAAAATTTTGTTGGTTATTATTGGTGATAAATCTTCATTTATTGGTGATAAATCTTCATTCACTGGTGATAAATCTTCAACCATGTTAACACCAGGAAAAGCCATTCCTCGAAGAGCGTTTGAGGGAATCGGGTAGCCCCAGGGAAAGGTTGTAATTCCAGGATACCAGTCATCCACCCCCTCCAAGAAGCCCTTGCAACCTTCCATCAAACGAGGGATCACTGCTTGGTAGTTTCGGTTTACCCATTAAATGCTCCCGAGTTATAAAAGCAACCAGTCTTTGTTTAGCCTTGTACATGTCGGTAATAAATTCGAAGATAACTTGCTTTCTTCCAAAAAAAGACCCATGGGAATAAATATGGGTTTGTTACTAGAAGCATGCACGAATTTTTTTATGAGAATGTACTCGTACACATCTAGTCTGCCTGATCGGCACTGCAATTTGTGAGGCACCAATAATTATTAGGTTGGTATGTGAAAAAGCATCCAAAACTTTACCCAGAAGAGTTTAGTACCCACATTTTAATCTCCACAGCACTACGAGGGTCAATAGCAAGCAATACACGGTCATTTTTACATAATTTTTGACCTTCAATTGCTATTTTTTCCAACGAGATTGATTCAGTTGAGTAGTGATAGTTGATATCAATAGGCAATTTAAAATAAGTCTGTTTTATAAGGTACGGTACATCTCTTACAGCAGCTTTGCTGCCCATTACAAGCAGTCGGGTTTTATCTGAATGAGACTCGGACTGCTTATTCTTCTGAGAATATAAATCTTCCATTTCTTGGTGAAAAGATATTTTATTTGGCTCTGTAGGAGGAATTGCATATCTATGAGTTGAATTTTCCGAAATTTTCCTACTGCCGTTATTTAAGCACGTAACTCTCGTTTGGACTCCTATATTTCTATGATTACCCCCAAAACTGCGACGTGTTCGATTCTTAATGGATGTTGATGCATCTTTTTCTGGTGTTAAACTGAAAAAAGCAGTGGTGTCCGTTTGCATCACAGCCTCCTTGCATGGCTCACAGATAGTTTGAGTCTCTGAAGAAAGTACAGCAATGTCTGTGTGCATTGTGTGTGTGTTTGATTATTTGTTTGAGTCGAAATGGTTTGCCCCAATATCACTGTTTGAGCCTCATGGTCTGTAGAGGTTTTTTTTTCATAGCCATTGATCGATATCTGAGATATGCTTCTATGTCTCTCATGTGTCTAGACTCCATCTACAATGCCCCCTCTTCAAAAATCAGTGAGTTTCGCTTTACGCGTGTAAGGTAGTTATTGTTTTGATTTAGTTCCGCTTGTAAGTCTTGAACAAGACATATTAGGATTTAACTGTTTTTGATTTTTGTTGTTATTCCTTTAGTTTGAGTTATATCTGTGACCCTGCTCATTTCAGGGAACTTGCCAGCTCAGTCAGGGCAGTTATAACGTCTGGACTATTCCATGTCAACTGCTAAGCTTACAAATATCTTAACTTTTTCAAGCACTGTTGTACATGTATACATATTCAAAGCTACTCACAATAAAATGTAGACAGTTAATATCAACACAGACAACACAGGAATAACTTGACACAACTACGACACATGGATGTGGACAGGGTATTGGAGAGTTGAACCTGTAAAAATTATAATTTGATCTTGGGAGTTCAGAAATCGATGTATCAAACTAATAACCTCTTTATTATTCTAAAACTAAGTGAAAGTTTATGGGGAGGGCTAACTCGATCTTACCAAATTCCTGACAAAATAAAACAGGGATTTTATTTGTTGGGCATATTGGGCATTCCAGGAAAATGTGTTCAAGTTCCTAAAATTTTCTGCATTTGCAATTGGGGTGATTGTTTATTCCGATTTTAAATAAATGTTAAACAATGTCCTATTTGCATTCTGATTATTTTGATAATGCATTTTATATAACTACTAGTTGATAAGCCTGTATCTACCATGTAATGTATATAAAATTTAGGGCACATTCGGGCGGCATTCGCCTCTTACCAAGAATGATAACAATAATTTGTTTTTCTCGTTTATTAAATCGAAAATAAAAAATCCGGCGACGAATAGCATTTTAGCTCTCATTCTGTACAAAGAACAATTTTCTAGAACAACCCACGACCTCAGTAGAGCTAACACAAAAATATAAACATTAGCATTTTATATATGTAGATGTTATATCGCTAAGTAGCTTAACTGCCTCTATCGAATAAATAGCTTATCTAGATTTTGTTCTGTATTTCATTAAAATATTAGAATCTAATTAAGTTTGCCATGCATTTATTTCTACCTATAGCCAGTTGCATAGCAAATAAAGATACAAATGCCGATCAAACAGAAATAAGGACATTTTAGTTAAACACCTACGTACATATTTAAATAGGTATTTTTCAAATTTGGTCAATCTGAGGTTTAATCCTTGTTTATTTCACTACTTTATGCTATTCCTTATTAAATTTTTAAACTCCGTTTTACTTATACACCTGCAGTATAAAAGTTGACATGGTATTAGTAATTCAATTTTTTAGATGACGTGATATAGGTATAAGTACCACATATTATTATAGAGCATACTATCAAGTTGTCTTGATAATGCAATCCAACCTAGTTTTCAACTAATGTAAATATTGATCTCTATATTTACTTTGTGGATACCTATTGTTATTCTTATTATTATTATTATTATTATTATTATTATTATTATTATTATTATTATTATTATCATTATTATTATTATTATTATTATTATTATTATTATTATTATTATTCTTAGTAATATTATTATGTCATAAAATGAAAAAAATGAAATGGAATGCCAATTCGTCTTGAATTTAATCAGATAATAATACTGAATTCTTACATATTTTTTTTAATAATGTTAGTATTCTTTACACTTATCTTACAGCTTGGTTTGGAGTTTCTTGATCTCACTGATGTCAATGAATATGAAAGAGACAGAGTTTTGTCTTCACTACAACCCTTGCAGTCAAATGTTAGGTTTCCTTGGTTTATTGGTAATGCAAAAGCAAATACACAAGGTAAATATTTACGTACACATATTTCTTACCAATCGGAACTATTTAGATTTTAATTTAAACAAAGAACTCAATTGTAGAGTTGTTTAAGAGCCAAGTGCGCATAGCACTCATGTTTGGGTTAGCTTAAGTTGATTTGGTTTACTGGTTAGTTTGAGTCAAGCATGTGTAGCGTGTTTGTTTGTGTGGATTAACTTCGGTTAATCAGGGTTAGCTAAGAGCTACTTGCCCATAGGGTGCTTGTTTGTTTGGATTAGTTTGGGATATGGTATTATTTCAATCTGGAGCCAAACAATCATATCTATTTATAGTGATTTTTTGAAAATCTATAATATTCACAGAAAATCGTGTACAGCATAATTATTATTCCTATCCTGATTGTGTTATAAAACGGTTTCTGTGAATATATGCATATGACTGCGTAATATTCTCAATCCACTACAACTTGAGTCATTCTTATTTGCAAGAAGTTGAAGTACATTGTATATAGAAGCTAAGGCGTGACTTAGTGTTTTTAAGTGACTTTCCCTGTATTGGAAGATAAACTGCTGAACGATTGAACATTGCTCGTCAGTTGGTGAATATATTGTACATATTAGCTTATTGTGGACATTAAGGTAACATTAATCCTTTTGTTATTGCTTATGTATTACTGTATTTCATCGCATTATCTCAGTTAACCAAGCTCATACTGAGTGGTTCCGCAGGAACTTTAACAAACATTTAACTGTACTTAGCTGCAAGATTGTGTTTATAATCATATACTTGGTTAGGATTACAATTGTTTATGCAATGCTTTAGTTTTTAAAAGTATTAGTCTTCGGATATTGTGCAAGGTCGATACCTAGCACCGACAGATATTGTTTATATCATAGCACTGACTAGATACAATAATTTAATGTTTATATTTGTTTATTTATGAGTTTTAAGTTGTTTTCAGGTAAAATAAGATATTAAAATATTCATATAATGCCAAAGGTTTTTGTTTTATTTACAAATTCACTTTAGAACTGGCCCCTATGGTAATTTATAGTGCCTATGTGCATTCTCTGTTTGTTTAGAAAATCGACCAAGATCGAAACTGTAACAGATATTGCAGAGTTTTTTGCATATGTGTACAATCCGAAAAGACTATCAAATAATGTATATGTTTTGAGTAGGAATGATATTATCTCTAAAATCCATTTAACTGCCAGTGACCTGAAAAATTGTCTGAGGTTGATATAAGTAAGCGGTCTGGTCATGATGGTATTTCAAATCTCGTTCTGAAATCATGATCTCGTACCCTCTATCTCCCTAAAAAGCATATTTTTTCGCAATCCCTTGCTATTGGTTTAGTAACTCTTATCCAAAAATCTGGTAGCAAAGGGGATGTGAGTAACTATAGGCTTATTAGTATTATCTCTGCAATACCAATGTGATTTGAGCATCACGTTGAGAAGCATCTCTCATACACTTTTTCTAACATAATCCTGAGTCAACAGCATCGTTTTATTTTTGGTAGGTCTGTAGATACAAATTTAATTCTTTTTACAAACTTTATTAATAAAACATTTGAAGAAAATTTAGAAACCCATGCTATATATACCGATTTCAGTAAGGCTTTTGACAAGGTTAACCATAGTGTGTTACTCTCGATGTCGGCAGGTTATGGGGTATCCGAGTCTTTACTCTTTTGGAATCATACTTATCAAACAGAAAACAGCAAGTGAAAATTGATGGTTACCTGTCAGTACCTTTCTGTTCGTCCTCTGGTATGCCTCAGGGATCCCATTTGGGGCCATTTCTTTTCAGTTTATTTATAAATGATCGTGGTGTTTGCCTGTCATCACATATCTTAATGTTAGCTCATGACATGAAATTTATTCTGTCAAGTATTATCCATTCAGGATGTATTGGGTTTGCAGAATGATCTGTGTATGGTTTCTGACTGGTGCCAGTGCAATGATATTCTGCTCAATATTGATAAACGCTGTTTCATGAGGTCTAGTAGCCTTCTATGTATACTTCCTGTTCAATATCATATAAATGATATTCCAGTTAAAGAATTATCTATAATCAAGGATTTCGGTGTTTACTTTGACACTAAATTGGTATACACTGAGCATTTCGAAATTATTGTAAGCAGGGCAAATAGAATGTTGGGATTTATTAAGAATTCTTGCAGGGATTTTACCGGTATGAATGCATTAAAGGTGGTGTATATGTCACTTGTTAGATCTATTCTGAAATTATCTAGCATAGCCTGGTCTCCATATTATCAGACCCAACTTCTCCAAGTACAAACTTCTCTTTCAAAAGATTTATCCTGGTGAAGATCAGACTATGACATACCTGGGATTGACTTCATTATCCTGTAGAAGAAAATACTTCGATACCTGTTTTGCTTTTAGTATTATCAATGGTTTCATAAATAACCCTGAGTGCCTGGAACTCTTTCAGTTTCACATTCCTAATTACCGAACACGAAACACATACCTTACTGTAGAGCTTGGTACTTGCTGTTCAGCCGCATCAATAGGATTTCAGTTAATGTAAACAAGAATTGTGAAAGGCTAAATTTATTTAGTAAATCAAAGGATCGTTTTTATAGTGAGGCTAAACGGACAATTTTAGGTTAGTATAAATGTATTAATTATTTGAAATGTTGATACGCTGATGAATAAATAAATAAATAAATAAATAAATAATTACATATATAAGACGTGGTCGCTAAAGTTTAAGCCCTTGTCACTGGCGTGCACGATCGTTCACCTCACCCAACAGCTGCACATAGCGAATAATAATTTTTCCGGGGTTTGTTTGTGAACAAGAACTATGTAACTATGCTAAGAAAGATTGTAGTGAAAAAAAGAAAACGTGTATTAATTGCATCCGAGCAAATAAGAAATATGGAACATCTCAAATTTTGGAGAAAGTAGAGCCTCTTCGGATCTGGCTCCAGGGTGTAAACAGCACAAGTGCTAGTTTAGTGATCCTAACGAAGCTGAAAAACCTAAAGGAAACTGGAAAACGGTCGACGTTTCGAGGAAGCGATAGCTTTTTACTGTTATTTACATATACAAACTATTTTCATTTTTAGATTTGTTCGTTCTTGACGACGCCGACGGGGACAGATTTGTTCCTTGAAACGTCGACCGTTTTCCAGTTTCCTTTAGGTTTTTCAGCTTCGTTAGGGTCACTAAACTAGCACTTGTGCTGTTTACACCCTGGAGCCAGAGCCGAAGAGGCTCTACTTTCTCCAAAATTGAAAACACATGTGGAGCCATAGGCAAGCGATTGTAAGGTAAATATGCTAAGGAGTAATTCAAAAACATATTGAATTATTATAACCCATTGCAGTAATTAAATGTGCGTTGTATGTTTACAATTTTGTATAGCCAACAAAGAACTAATTTTGTCCTGGGGAATGTCATTGATATAATTATTTGATGCTACAGATAATGAAATACAGATTGAGAGCTACTCAATGATAAGATCTAACTCAGAGTCGACATATGGAGTGAGTTTTGATTTATATTTGATAAAGGCGTGACTAAGACAGAATGACTAATAGCAATACAAATTGCAAACTTTGTGCTAGTAGGAACATATCGTTCACCGAATACCAGTGATCTCATATTGATGAATAAGTTTCTGTACATTATTGGTGACTTTAACATAGATGTCACTTAACCTACTTTCTACAGCAATAGATTGGTAATTATGAAGAAATCATTTAATTTTATACAAAGAATAACTGATTTTACCCGAATAGACGGTGAACATAAAACAACTATTGATCTGATATTTACGAATGATATCAAGTTAAAGGGTTCCCCAAAATAACAGACCACGATTTACTTGAATTATTAATGCGAAAAAAGGATAAGCATATGCAGGAAAAGAAAAAAAGGCCAAACTATGGTGAGTAATGATTACTTCCCGTACAGAAATATAAAGCAGATAATTCAACATAATTTTGAAAGTTACTTGAAAAAGGAGGATTGGGTTGATGTAGGAAACCTTGATAAGTATCCAGAAGTATTTAAAAAAAATGTCACTGAGTCTCTAGATGTTGCTACATCAATTATACATACAAAAAGAGGACAATGAAAAATAAATGAATTGATAATAAGTTTTAAAAAATGTTAAAAGCAAGAGATCAGTTGTACCGTAAAGTAGAATTTTTAGAACCATCTCAAGAAAATTGGGAGATATCATATAGGCCAACAAGGATCAACAAAGCAAATAAAGACTAAGAAATCTTAATACTATAAAGAAATTATAGACCAAAAATAAGGGAAAAAGTAAAGATATGAGAGAGGAATAAAGAAAGTTTTAGATAAAAATAAAAAAGTGAAATCAAAGAGGTGTATTTTTATGAAAAGAAAGTGACAGATAAGGAACAAATAGCAGAGTTTCAATATAAGTTTATTGAGAGTATAAGATATTGTAAACAGCAAAATAACCACCCTCACTAACATGTTCAATACGTTCGAACTTAACCAGTTCAACAATATAAGAAATCAAAACAATCGATTACTAGATCTTGTCCTATACAATGGGTCTCCATGCTATGTTCACAGGGCTATCGACCTAATTAGTAATGAAGTCACTGCTCATTAATTTAATATACGCTACAAAAGAAATAACCAACAGGCTAACAACAGCAGTGAAACCAACAATACTCCAATTTATAACTTTAAAAAAGCAAATTTCAATTCTCTATATCATGATTTATTACACACTGACTGGTCAGCTCTTTTCAATCTCACAGACATAAATATTGCATGCACTGCTTTTTATGATCAAAGATTAAATATCCACCCTGGTACACCAATGAAATTAAAAAGAAAATTGGACTGAAAAATAAGCTTCACATAAAGTATAAAAGGAAAAAGGATACAGTAACATACCAGGAATTCACAACTCTTCGGGCCAAAATAAAAAGAGAACACTGCACATCAACAATACATCGATTATACAGAGCAACAAATTAACGAGGATCCTAGTAATTTGTGGACTTAATTCCAAACTGTCATCTTTTGCGCGAATACCAGATACCATGGTTTACAATGACACTCAAGTAACTAATACATCTCAAATTGCTGCATTTGCAGACTTTTTCCATATGTCATTTAATCCTCAAAGTGATTTAACAAGCATGCCCACAGATAATTGAAGAATAATGAAATTATTCAAACCTTAAAAACCGCAAAGAACAAAATGACAACTGGTCCCGACCTTTTACCATCATTCCTACTAAGAGATTGTTCCCATGTGCTCGCCAAACCTCTCGCATATCTCTATAATCTCTGTCTATCCACCCAATCAATTCCTAGTGTCTGGAAATGCTCCAAAGTCAGCCCTATTTACAAAAAATCTGACGAAACAGATATCACTAATTACAGGCCCATTACAATCATAAACAATTTCTTAAAATGCCTTGAAATTCTTGTTCACAAAAGAATTTTTCTTCAAACGTCAGTAAATCCGTCATTACTCGACTGTGTAGGCGGCCGTGAAGTTTCGTTTTTCCTCCGCCGGAGCTTTACTTTTCACTTTTCCGCCGGCGGAGGTAAAAGTGTTGTCATAGCAACATAGATACAATACAAACAGACAACAAAATAAGCGTCAACAACTCAAGATTTATTAACCTACAATTTGTATTTATCACTCAATTTGTGACTGCATTTCTAAAAATCACTAATTTAGGAACAACTTGGTTATTATTTAATCGAACTTACTCAATAACTGCTTATCAATACGGAATTAAAACGCAATCGGAGACACAATCGTAAAAAAATAATTATTGTTGACAGTGTCCACTGACAGCTTTATGTTACATTATATTCATCGACACCGGTCTAAGCAAGGTCACCCACGACCGTGGTCTCAGCCGCCTTGCGAACCCATTTATCTTCAATAATAATTAGATATTATTACTCCTAAAAAGAGATGTTTTTGCATTAATTTGTCGACATTTGAAGAAAAAACAGCATATTTTATTTGGAGGAAAAGTTACTTTTCATGGCTTGCTCTCTATTACCAGCCTCACTCCGTTCGGCTGTTAAACACGAGCGCGCCATGAAAAGTATCACTTTTCCTCCATATAAAATAATATACTATTTCCATCTTGTAAAAAATAGAATTTCCCCGCTACAGCATTGTTTTCTAAAGGGGCGCTCTACAACAACTAACCTCGTGATTACCACCCAAACTATTGCAGAAGCGCTAGATAACTCGTCTCAATTAGATATCATATATACTGAACTATCTAAAGCGTTTGACAAATTAGATTACCAGATTTTAATAACTAAACTTGAACTAAAGTACGCATCAATTGAAACGATACACCTTAAGAAAACACCAACTTTGAAACGCTGCAACTCAGCCAAATATAGTTTAATTTGGACTTTTTGCACCATTCCTAAAAGGGCGATTCTTTAGCTATAAACTGCTTGTAGAATGAAGTGAAAATATTGCACTCTGTCAATTATACAGGGTGTTGAAATAGTGAGTGCAAAAACCCTCATTTTTGACCAAGAATTTCTGCCCGGAGAGGAAGGTAATTTTGAATATTACTATACTTTCTTAAGTATTGGGCCTGTATCTCGGGACGTCTCGCGTCTTTGCAAATTTGATGTTACCTTATATACCGGCGGAGAAATCGTCAATTTTTCAAATGTGTGAATTTTATGACGTTTTCGTGTATTCTAGCGTGGCAATGCACATACGACTCTAAATGTCTTATTAGGGTTAATAGTTATTAATGTGCGCAGTGCTAATCTGTCACCAAAACATTATTAAAATGTTGCTCAGCGTTATTTATACAGGGCGACAAAAAAAAATGTTTTAAATCGGTTTTCGTCAAGCTTAATATAGGAAAATTTTGTAAATGAAAACTCTTGTTTAAATTACAAGAGTGGCCCGTAAAACCGTTTTTGCAATTTTGAGGTTATGGTATTTCTATTTAAAAAAAACTCGATAAACCGATACACCTAAAAATTGGCAAACCCTGAATCGTCAAAACTTCGTCAAATTAAAGCACAAAAAAAACGTGGAAAGATATTTTGTCAATTATATAGGGCGGTGCAAAAATAATGAGTGAAAAAATCATTTTTATTTTCCGCGTGCAAAACATTTTTAGGCACTTAGGTTATATTAATAAATTTGCTGATGCTTTTAAACAAGAATTTCCATTTACATCATTTTCCGACAACTCCTATAACAAGCTGACGAAAAGCGATTTAAAACACAATTTTTCTTGTCGCCCTGTATAAATAACGCTGAGCAACATTTTAATACTGTTTTGGTGACACTAACTGTTAACCCTAATATGAAATTTAGAGTCGTATGTACAATGCCAGGCTAAAACACACGGAAACGCACACATAAAAAATGCACACATTTTAAAAATTGACGATTTCTCCGCCGGTATATAAGGTAAGATCAAATTTGCAAAGACGTCCCGAGATATAGGACCAATACTTCAGAAAGTATAGTAATATCCAAAATTACTTTCCTCACCGAGCAGAAATTCTTGGTCAAAAATGAAGGTTTTTGCACTCACTATTTCAACACCCTGTATAATTGACAGCGTGTAATATTTTGACTTGGTTTTACAAGCAGTTTATAGCTAAAGAATCGCCCTTTTAGGCATGGTGCAAAAAGTCCAAATTAAACTGTATTTGGCTGAGTTGCAGCGTTTAAAAGTAGGTGTTTTTTTAAGGTGTATCGTTTCAATTGATGCGTACTTTATTTGGTTTTTCCGACAGTCTTTTAAGTCTTTTAAAATCATGGCTCTCTAACCGAACTCAATATGTTTCTGTGAATGGAATTACATCCAATAAGTACGCCTCATCCTTGGAACTGCCTCAAGGATCGGTGCTTGGGCCATTATTATTTGATATCTTCATAAACGATGTATGTCTTAAACTTAAGGCAATGGCACTCCTGTATATAGATGATCTCAAACTTCTGTTACGCATAAACTCAATTGAGGACTGTCTAAAGGTATGGTTTCGGTAGAACTGCTGGCAGTAACGTCTGGCCGCGACGTCTGGCAGTCAAGCACCGATCTT
>MU183780.1:141895-175635 GCA_016904865.1 Pissodes strobi
TTGAAATAGCGAGTCCGAGCGCATCCACGTCACTGCTCTAGACCATACTCGCCAAGCATCAAGTAAATACACCTTAAAAGGAATCTTTATTTAGGAACGTCGATTCTTGAACATGTCTAATTTTAACTGTCAAAAAACATATGGTGTGCCTGTCACTGATAGATCGATAGGTGAATGACATTTTGACACAAGAAATGAAAACGCGAAACCTCATCGAAAGATAAATAAAACAAAAGGAAACAATAAACCTAAACACAATCAAAAAAACGAATTATAAACTACCCTAGACGACTTATATGATCTCCAACTCGTTTGAGGTATGTACTGCTAGAAATTGATCTAAAATAATACATACATTTGTATCGAACAAATTCTTAAGTTTTTATTAACTTTTCAAACAAAGGCTTGTGAGCACTTTCCCGAGTAATAAAGAGAGCTCAAGTATTTAAATTCAAAGACAATAGCCTGACAAATTGGTGCACAATCAGAACCTATAAAAGAAGTTTCCGAGGCCTAGTCAAGTACCTTCGACTATACAAGGGATAAAAAGCAGCCTTGTTGTTATGGACATCTCATGCATGTGTAGTACATTATAAATGTAAATATAAAAAGTAAACTCAATAACTTTCAAGACAAAACAAGGTAATGTACACTATACCCTATATTCTATATTGGAATAATCCAAACTAAATTGTGTTTGTAAATAAAAATAAATATAAACCAGCAAAACAGTAGCATTTGTTCATGCCAAAATTTGAAAACGCTACACTACCCCCTTCCTAAAAAAATAGACTAGCTCAAATGATAGGCTATTTACTAAAATAATACCCAGGGGTTGTTTAATTCAAAACAAAATTATCATTACCGAGATCTATATCCTATGTAGATACATCTGAATTATTTTTGACTCTTGATAACTTCGTGTATCACCCGCCTTGAAGGGAACAAAATAGGGTAAAGTCAAAATAACAAAATCGAGAAAGGTCATAATCAGTTAGCTCACAAATGGGGTTTAATCACAAATAGGTATGCTCCATTCAAAAATAATCAGTAGCCAAGGCACTACACGGTAATGTAATCAAGACAAAATTGCTAAATCATTAACAATATCCTAAACGTCAGAAGACTAAAGTCACTTAGAACTATAATATCTCCAATAAACAACATAATAACACTATACACTGTGGGCAAAATTAAATTGGAACCTTCTTTAATGCTTGATAACTTTTTTATTTTCAAAGGCTTTTTTATCATTTTTGGATATGTTATGGCCTATAGTATTAGGATTAAAAAGAACTTTGCAAAAAAGGTCTACTTCAGTGGCGTATATAAAAGGGGGTATTTTTCCAAACCAATGTATTTCAGGTCGTTGCAAAAATCGGCCAAATGAAATATAGATGTAAAAATGGGCGAAAAAGATTTGAAAGGGTTCGGAATATTGACCATTAAAAAACCAGGTCACTACAAACAAAATTGAAATGTATACTTTAATTTTGGTGAAGCCATGTCTCGTGGGCCAAATTAAATTTGATCATTTTTAATGCTTAGTGACATTTTATTTGTAAAGGATTTTTTATCATTTTTGGATATGTTATGGCCTAAGACATTAGAATCAAAGAGAACTTTGCAAAACGGGTCTACTTCATTGGCGTACAGAAATTTTGAATCTACTTAAAATTTTTAAAATTAAAAAAAATATATTTTAAATTGTACGCCACTGAAGTAGACCCGCTTTACAAATTTCTTTTTGAATCTAATATCTTAGGCCAAGGTATGTCCAAAAATGATAAAAAATCCTTTGAAAACAAAAGGTCATTAAGCATTAAAAAAGATTCAATTTAACTTGGCCCACAAGACATGGTTTTTCCAAAATTAAACTATCAATTTTTATTTTCTTTTGTATTGACCTAGTTTTTTAATGGTCAATATTCCGAACCCTTTCAAGTCTTTTTTGCCCATTTCTACATCTTTCTTTCATTTGGCCGATTTTTGCAACGACCTGAGATACATTGGTTTTGAAAAATACTCCCTTTTCAGTGCGCCACTGAAGTAGACCGTCATTGCAAAGTTCTTTTTAATCCCAATACCTTAGGCCGTAACATATCCAAAAATGATAAAAAATCCATTGAAAATAAAAGGCCATTAAGCATTAGAAAAGGATCCAATTTAACTTGGCCCACAAGACATGGTTTTATCAAAATTAAAGTATCAATTTTAATTTTGTTTTTATTGACCTGGTTTTTTAGTGGTCAATATTCCGAACCCTTTCAATTCTTTTTTGCCCATTTTTACTTCTTTATTTCATTTGGCCGATTTTTGCAACGACCTGAAATACATTGGTTTTGAAAAATCCCCCTTTTTCTGTACGCCACTGAAGTAGACCGTCTTTGCAAAGTTATTTTTAATCCTAATACATTGGGCCATAATATATCAAAAAGTGATAAAAAATCCTTTAAAAATAAAAAAGTTATTAAGCATTAAAGAGGGTTCCAATTTAATTTTGCCCACAGTGTACATGTCAATATTCAGCTTACAAATATCCAGTAATCAGATTAAACGCCATAACATAAGTCAGATTTGTTTCAAACACATTGGCTTAAATATAATCAGATCACTGTAACCGAACCCAACATCATAATCAAAATTGATATCACCTTATCAAGGTATATCGAAAAGAATCACTCAAACTTGTATGTGAGTGTGCGCATCACTCAGCATACTGAAATACTATAACTGCATAGTATCAATAATAGGCATTAGGCAAAAATCAAAACAATGAAATACTTTTCCAAAAAGCACTTTTTTGCCTAATCACATCTAATATAATGGAACTCAAAACACAACAGGTATGTCCCTGAAACTAACAATGTCCTCAACAGAACAACAGCCATAAAAGACACTAAAAAAATAGCAAAAAATTTGTTAATTTCAGTATGGCATCCTGACACGGTAGTATGCAAGAGTACTAGTAGTACTTCCAGTAGCTAAATACTATAAACGATAATTGGAAGCCCACACTAAACTGAACCAAAAACAATAGTGCTTTTGTATTTACTTCAAAAAAACATAGCGCTTCACCAAAATAAATTAAGCAAAGCTTTCAAAAGAAATCAATGCATCGAGACATGAAAGCGGTTCTACAAATTTGAATACCGAAGATGTCTCGATAAAACTATACTTAATCTGAAGTGTCCGAACCAGTACTTAAGGAATCAGCCTCGACACCAGTATAAACTTTAAGATCCTTAATATGCCACTTCCCAGCTTTAGTACCATTAATATTTTTTAGTTCGTACACTAATTTCGAGACTTTTTTATGTACTCTACAAAGAATATATTTTGGAGCTAACTTAGCACTAAATTGATTTGGTGCACCAGATAAAACATGATTTCTTCGCCAAACATAATCACCAACATTGAAAGAAAGATCTCGTTTGCGAAGATTATATGCCTGAGAGTTCCTCTGGTATGCTGAATGCAGTCGTTTCCTAACATCAGCAAAAATATCCTTAAGACCCTGTAGGTTTGCAGCATACGAATCCCTATCACCAGGAGTTATCTCTATATCCTGATTATTATGCTTATCAGCCTCCGAATAAAATTTGCCTGTTAAGGGTGGGTGTCTACCAAAAGCTAAAAAGGCTGGGGTAAAATGTGTGACTTCATGTTTAGAAGTATTAATAGCCTGCTGAATTTTTGATATTTCCTTGTCCCACTCATTGTGTTCATTAACATAACTCCTAATTGCAGTTCCTACTGTCCTATTCTTTCGTTCAACAAAATTACATTGCTCTGAATAGAGTGCATTATACCTAATCGAAACTTCATATTTTTGACATAGATTCTTAAAGCTTTTACAAATAAATTGAGAACCATTGTCACATATCAGCATTTGTGGACATCCAAAAACTAAAAATATCTGATTTTCTAAAATATTCTCTATATGTGGAAACTTGGAACTACGCAAAGGATATAGGAATGTGTATTTGGAAAACCAATCTCCAATAACTAATAGCCATTTATTACCCTTTTTCGACCTAGGAAAAGGACCCATTAAGTCAACGGCAATACATTCAAAAGGAAGGTTTACATTTTTCTCTCTTCCCATGAGACCTATTCGAGCAGAATTTGATGCCTTTTGTGCTCCACAACTTAAACAACATCTCACAAACTTCAAAACTTCACGCCTCATCGTAGGCCAATAATAAAATTCTTGAACACGGTTCAAAGTCTTGTAGAAACCGAAATGACCTGATGTGGGTGGAGAATGACAATGCTCAATTACTTCTGAGGTCTGAGGAGATGGAACTAAAACTTTCTATTTGGGAAGATTAACATTCATAGGAAGATTGTTGGGCCCAAATTTAAAAACAAAATCCTCTTCCACTTTCCATTGTGGATATTTTTCTGGATTCTTAATATTTTTTTCCCTAAAATCATTATACCAAGGATCAATGCGGTCAATATCAACATTAAAAGGATTTAATACAGAAATGTTTGGCATAGCCTCATCTGGATCAGCAGAATGAGTACGAGAAAGAGCATCTGGAATTACATTATCTACACCTTTTCTATGCACAAGTTCAAAATTATGTTGTCGAAGACGAACAACCCACCGAGCTAATTTTCCAGTTGGATTCTTAAGATTATTAAGCAAAAGAAGAGAATAGCAATCTGTTATAACTTTGAACTTAGGAGCACCTTCGATCCACATCCTAAATCGTTCATTACAAAATATTACACCAAGACATTCTCTCTCAACAACTGAGTAATTTCTCTCTGTTCTAGACAACGACCTGCTAGCATATGCGATAACATGTTCTTTTCCATCAATTTCCTGAGTAAGACAACCTCCTAAACCGGTATTACTAGCATCAGACTGTATAATGAAAGGTTTCGAAAAATCTGGCTGTGACAAAATTGGGGCAGAAACTAATAATTGCTTTATTGTGACAAACGAAGACTCGGCAGCATCTGTCCATGCTATTGGCTGGGATTTTCTACGTCCTTTTAACAGATCATTAATTGGAGATACTTAATTAGAAAAATCCTTGATAAATCGCCTGTACCAAGAACATAAACCTATAAATCTTTTGACTTCCGTAGCTGTTTTCGGGCGAGGATAATTCACCATTGCAGATACCATTTCAGGATCTGTACGCAAACTATTTGCACCAACTATATAACCTAGGAACTTTAAAGAAGTCTTAAAGAATTCACACTTTCCCATCTTGACGGTAAGATTCGCTTCTTTCAGTTTATCCCTAACTTCGGATAAAAGCTTAACATGATGATCATACCAAAATATCTACATACCAAAATATCATCTAAATAAGTAAAGATGAACGGTTCATACCGTGGACCAAAAATAGCGTCAACTAAACGTTGCTGTGTTTGTGCTGCATTGCATAAACCAAAAGGGACGACACAGAATCTAAATGAACCGCGTCCTACGATGCTAAATGTAGTTTTGTCTTTTGAGCTTTCATCCAATGGAATCTGCCAAAATGCCTTGCGTAAATCTATAGATGAAATGTATTTTGCATTACGTAAGGAACTTAGAATTCTGTCTATATTCGGTAACCAGTAACTATCAAACCTTGTTACACTATTTAGAGCGCGACCATCATATACTAGTCTGTATTCCCCGCTTGACTTCTTTACTAAAAAAACTGGTGAGGACCAAGGACTTTGGGAAGGTTCTATAACACCTAGCTGTAACATTTCATCCACCTCCCTATTCAAAATCTGAGACATATATGGAGACAAAGGGAAAGGTTTCTTGTGAAATGGTTTAGCATCACCTGTATCTATAGTTAAAGTTAATTTATTCGTCCTACCAAGGCGGTTCTTACTGTCAATTTTATCAAACAAAGCAATAGCCCTTTCAGCCTGAATCTTTTCGAAACTCGAGAGATCTTCCAGAAAGCATAAGGGGTTAAAAATAAAATCCGAAAAATGATCAACAGTTTTAACTCCAGAATTAATTAATCTACTTGGAACTTGCCATGAACTATCCTTAAAATTTACAGAAATCCTAAACTGTTTAGCAAAGTCGCATCCAAAAATAAAATTTTGCGGAAGAGAAGGAACTACTAAAGCGGTAATAACCTGACAAATATCACCAATTACTATGGGTAGGTCCACTAACCCTTCAACAGCCTTCTCGGTTCCATCCGCAGTACTAATATTCTTTAAAGTGGCCGGATACACCTTTAAGTCGAAACGTCTCAAAATATCTAATCCTTTAATATCTACCACGGAAGCTGTAGCTCCCGAATCAAACAATACTATAATCTCCTGATCAAATAACTTAACCGAAACATAAGGACGATTATCTAAAGGCTTTTTAACTAAAAGTGGAGCCAACTCTTTTTTCGAATTTTTTTTTTTATAAAAATCAGAAATGAATTTGAGCCATTTTTCCCATTCAAGTTTATTAAAACAAGAATTACCTGAATGTGAGGACTTATTTCTGGGTCTAGTGCAACGGCCTCGCCTATGTACACCCCTTACTCGTTTTTTGAACATTTTGGGCAAGCATCAACTCTAATATTTTTCAAACCACATTTAAAACAAAATACTTTACGCTTTAACATACAGTTGTTATATAAATGATTAGGTATACCGCAATTCCAACAAACAACTTTACTTTGCACTGTAACATCTAAGTTACCTTCAGAAGAGGAATCCTTATTATCTTTATTATGATTCTTTACATTATCATTATTATGGTTAAATTTCCGTTTCCCTTATTCTTAAAACTAGGTTTATTTCTATTTGAATTCTTGTTAGAATATTTAGTTTTATTTTTATCAAATTTACTAGTTATATGCTTAGACTGAACGTCATTATGTTCATCACTATCCCTAAAGTTACCGGATAGATTTCCTGAGGACTGACTTGAATGTAAATGATTAATTTCCTGAACAAGATTACTTTTATTTCTCAAATAGGAAGCTTCTTCCAATTTTCTACAAAGTTGAGATAATTCCTCTACCGTTTTAACTTAAACCAAAGCTAACTGCGTTATATAATCTGGTAATAAATTTCTTCTAATATGTTTAATTTTTGTTACTTCGGCAGGTGAATTTGATAAACGAGAAAATAAAATCTGAATTATCTAGTACTGCAATTTGCGAACTGTATAGTATTTTTTTTTCTAATAAGCGTTTTATTTGTTTGTTTTTGGTGTGAATAGTTAGTAACCTATAAGCATTACTTCCTGATTTTAAGAAGCCAATGATGAAATTCGTTTTCCACAAAGTTGGAAATATTCCATCTTTTAAGGAAAGGTTAAAACTAATGCAAATTAGTCGCGCTAAGCATCCCTTGTTAGTGTCCAATGTTGAACGCTTTTCATAAATTGCAGATACTGAGATGCTAAAATTTGACAAATCAGCATTACCCAAGAAAAGGACATTGTCTGGAGTGATACAAGTTTTATCGATGTAAGGGTATCTGTTTATATTTTAAACAGGGTCTTCAAGTTTATTAAAAGATGTATCAAAAAATAGTTTAGACAAATCTTTTAGGATTTTTCCTGAATCTGTTAAAAAAAACAATGACAATTAGAAATTGATAGAAATGTTGTCAACTTTGCAACTATATGACATTATTTTAGATTCAACTCCCCGTATATTACTGGATTTTTGAAGTCTGCGGAAAATTCTAAGTACACTTGATATACCATATACCTAAATTCAACTGTCTGAAAATTGACATTTTACATGCTATGACAGGCTGCGAAATCTAAGCGGTTTAACTTAGAGCGAAGCAGTTTGCAATTTTCTATCATAGTTTCTCATAATCTATCGTCTGACATCAACTTAAAGATTTACGCGGAAGTATCCATTTTCCGGTTTTCTGGTACTTCCGATTAAACCGGAAGTTGATGCCAGACGATTAATTATTATGAAAATCTAAAATAAGAAAGTGCAAACCATAAAGGCATTTAGATTCTACAGCTTGTCATAATGTGTAAAATGTTAGTTTTCAAAATTCATTAACCCGAAAACAGTTGTATTTAAGTATAGGGTATGTTATATCATGTATACTAGAATTTTGCGCAGAATTAAAAAATCCACTAGTATGCAGGGTGCTGTATTTAAGATAACCAAGTTGCTAACATTTCTGTCACTTTCTGATTGTCATTTCTTTTTTAACAGGCTCGAACGCTTCAGGAAAAATCCTAAATCTGTTGTGTAAACTATTTTTGACAACTCTTTTAATAAACCCTGTAGCCTGTGACTCCATTTACAATATTAACAGAAACCCTGTACATTTGAGGAAAATATTCTGAAAAGAGATTAACAATCTGATCACCTAAAGTATATGTGCTATTGTCATAACACATTTCTGAAGGAATGCCGATAAACACCATCACCAGTGAGTCCACAGTTGTTCAAATGACGGCCTGCCCATGGAAACCCAAGACAGTGGTGGATGGTGGTGATTTCCACTAGCAGCAGAGGATTATCAGCAGAAAAAAAAGTTAGCCTCTTCATGCAGAGTCTAGACTAATTTCTGAGATTGCCTGCACTTAAACTTCCCCTGGCAAGGGGACAACCACAGAAGCTAGATCCTCCCTGAACTAAGTATTTACCATTTGGCAGATTAAAAACATCCAAAACACACAAATCTATTTACTGGATATTTTTCAGAACGCTTATCCAGACTATCTCCAAACTCCACATACTTTGCAAATACTTTAAGGAGGAAAATATACAGTCGCAAAAATGAGCTGGCCACCATTTACATCCAACTGCACAATAGTATATTATTTTATATGGAGGAAAAGTAATACTTTTCATGGCGCGCTCGTGTTTAACAGCCGAACGGAGTGAGGCTGGTAATAGAGAGCAAGCCATGAAAAGTAACTTTTCCTCCAAATAAAATATGCTGTTTTTTCTTCAAATGTCGACAAATAAATGCAAAAACGTCTCTTTTTAATAGTAATGATAATTATTATTAAAGATAAGTGTGTTCGCAAGGCGGCTTAGACCGGTGCGGTGTCGGTGAATAGGCTCAGTTGTTGCTATAGTAATGTCACATAAAGCTGTCAGTGGACACTGTCAACAATAATTATTTTTTTAAAATTGCGACTTCGATTGCGTTTTAATTCCGTATTGATAAGCAGTTATTGAGTAAGTTCGATTAAATAATAACCAATTTGTTCCTAAATTAGTGATTTTTAGAAATGCAGTCACAAAGTGAGTGATAAATACAAATTTTAGTTAATAACTCTTGAGTTGTTGAGGCTTATTTTGATGTTTGTTTGTATTGTATCTATGTTGATATGACAACACTTTTAGCTCCGCCGGCGGAAAAGTGAAAAGTAAAGCTCCGGCGGAGGAAAAACGAAACTTCACTGCCGCCTACACAGTCGAGTAATGATGGATTTACTGACGTTTGAAGAAAAACAAATGTTCGATGCTATCACATGCTGGCAGAATTCTACTCTTAATATTTTTACGAACTGCCACCAGCACCCCTCCCCTTCGAGAGTATAAACTAGTTTCAGCTAACCTGTCTTTTCTGGGTATATTAAATACAAAGACATGGAAAATTCCTGATAATCAGTCAGGATATTTCATCCCTTTCTCTGCCTTTGTTTCAATTAATTTTTCAAGCTAATAAGCTCGACACCTTGCTCAGATGTTAAATCAGTTTCTAATACTGTTTTCTGGCTCCTATCTAACTTCCTTTTGTTTTTCAATACATATCGCATTTCATCTGGGGATTGAAGAGTAAGCTGTAATGAACAATTATCATTTCTGTTGCATTTGCCAACTCTGGAGGCAGTCACAACATTCACAAAAGCACCCACAAGACCTGATATTAAGATATTTGCTTTGCTGTTCATTGGTTTCAGGAAGATGAAATACGATCAGGTTACGTGACCTTTTTTGCCTCATAGAAATCACTATTAGCACTATTACCACAAACAGTTGCAGAAATAAGCCCTTTGTCACTGTTGGATACAGAAGAACTACTCTTTATAACAGTTACCTCCTGCTTAATCTACTCAAGAGTGGTCAAGAAACTTGTTCTCATGCTTTTAAACTCATCACTCATCTCACATACCTGTCTTTTAAATTAATCACTCACCGTGATGCAACTTTTATTCTCTTAGAACATCCTCACAAACACACATGTCTACTCAGCTACATTGTCTTAATTTTCTAAACGCAATCTACATATATGGAGCAAAATTCTGGACAAAATCAAGATTCGGATATCAGTATAGTTCACACCAGAACAACTTATACACATAAACGTAAAATTTTACAGATATATCGCTATACAAAGTACAAATAACCCCAAAAATGCTTGGGACATATCAGCTTACTTTCTAAAGAAGTATCATTATCTAAAAGCTAAAATCACAATTAAGTTCGCATATTTCCCAATATTAAAAACCTAAATCTAAATCATACTAGAAACAAGCTGCAGCTAATCCTAACTATAAAACACACATGCAACAGAGTCAAGGGTCCCTTCTTATCATCATCCTCAAAAACTCATTCAAAGAATAATATGGTTTATTTTGTGAAAAATATTTAAGCTACCATTAGTTTAACAATTAAAATATTTCTCACAGCCACATGAAAACTGTTAAATATCTTTATTATGTTATATTGTGCAATTCTTTGCAGATATGCATATTTACATCTATCAGTCAATAAATCAATTTTGGCCCTGGTATTATGATCTAGTTTCCTATCAAAATATTCAAATATATCCCCAATAAAAGTCACACATTCGTGTATATAGGCTAATTGTAGTTAACAATGACCATCGAATAAAGACCTATCTACAGTTTTCACTTCGTTTTATTCCAAATATAGCTCCGAGACACCTCTTCTGTGAAATTAAAACCCTTAGAATGCCACTAGTTTCCTCAAAAAATTATTCTATAACGAATCCGGAAGTGAATATATGCATGGTACACAGACAACGCTCAATTCCAACCCGCAGACAACGCAGCCTCAATTCCAATCTCCCTATCAATTATGTTTAGTGGATAACTAGACCTTGATAAGCAAGTAGCCAATATATTTACATGTGACCTCAAGTTAAGACGCTTGTCTATATTCATACCCAAAAAGGAAGTATTTTCACAAGAAATAATACACAAGAGTCTGTGTTTTCTTAACATCTAATAACAAATCATTGGATGTAAAGTAGTTTTTCAGTAAATCCATACTATATGTTACTCTTTGTAAAACAATCAAGTTCACTGAAAACCAGAGTCGCGCCAGCGGCGTACAATACGATATATTCACGAGCCACTAGTGGCAGCTCATTTGTATACATTATATAGAATAAAGGTCCAAGAATTGGTCCCTGTAGGACACCCTTTTTTACCAGCACTTCATTTAAGTTGGCCAAGGCGCCCATAGCATCGTTCTCCACAACACACTGCCTTCTATTTGTTAATATAATCTAACCAGTTGCAAAGAAACTCCCCTGTTCCCATAACTCTAAATTATTGTTAAATCTAAGCACATTGCCACGGTAATATAATCATTATTTAAAGAGTTTAGAATCTTGATCAAGGCATTGTAAATTGCCTGAGTTTTTTTTATCTTGTTTGCGAAATCCGTTTTGCTATTCAGCCAAAATATTATTTTTATTTTTATAGTTATTAGGGTTGTTTAGACAATAGGCGGTAGACCAGTAATCTGTCACTGGTTCAGGCGCTTAAATGTTACATTTAGACACTAGTACAATCCTTACACCTCATGCCAATCCATATCCTAAGTCCTGTCGCTAAAATTAATGTCGAATCTGTTTTTAAAATTATGCACAACTTAAGGAAACGGAGATATTGCAAAAAAAAACTAAAAAATCCAAGATGGCGGCGATTATTTTCAACCTTCCCCCAATGGGACTGAATGTGACTTTTGGGGAGTTAAATAGGGGTTATTATCTACAGATTTCCGCTGAGATCAGCTTGTTACTAATTTGTTTCACTCCCACGTATAATATTCAGCTACGTTTATCGTACTAATATGCGTTTCAGGAGCAGAGTGGCACTATGAGTGCAACTTTGGACTTTGTTGCTTACATCTCTTGCGCTCTTAACAGTAAGAAATATGCTGTAGCAGTCTTAATAGATCTGCAAAAGGCATTTGATGTAGTGGATCGCGACATAATTCTAAATAAAATTGAAAAAATGGGTATGAAGGGCGCTTTTTTTTTTGTAAAATCGTATTTTACAGATAGGGAGCGGCATACAGAAATAAACGGGGTAGCAAGTAGGACAGTAACCACTATTTGTGGGGTACCCCAGGGCTCTGTCCTGGGGCCATTACTTTACTCTTTGCATGTGAGAAGCTTGGAAGTTGCCGGCATTGCAGGCCGATACTTCATGTTTGCCGATGACATGGCAATAGTTTACAAAAATAATTGTAACTGGATATTTTTGGAAAATACTATGTGCCTAATTAACTTATTTAACAACCTAGAAAAACATTGTTAAACAAGTAAACGGAAAATATATATTAACGAACTTAAACGTAAAGTACACAAGGTTTTTCACATAAAACTATTGTGCAGAAACTCTAATGTGTATGTAAATTATAAATTAAGAATACCTTTATATACACAATGTGCCGCCACTGAAATACAAACGTCTTACATTAACCTCACTTACCTATGAAAAGGCGCTTCTGGGTTCAAATTATCACTTTTCGACACAACGCAAGTTCTTCCCATATTTCTACCGATATACTACACAGTTTTTATTGTTTTCTTTTAAAATAACACACTTAAAATCACTAAAATCAATTAAAAACAACTTGGAAAATACCCGACAACGTCGTACTTTTTCAAACTGCTTATTATGAAGGGCGAATTGTGGCGACAACTGGCGGCGTAGTAAAAAGTGGTACAAAGCAGCGAAAGTGGGAAAAGTGACGTCAGGTTTTAGCTATGTAATTTCTTAAACCTCAAAAAAAATTGATGCAATAAAATATGTTCTGGTGCTATTTTTATTTTAATCTACTAAAAAAAGGTTAAGTGTGGTTTAATTATACGTGGCGTTTACGAATAGCTAGTTACCTTAAACGCCTTTTTATTGTAGGGTTAACCGAAAAACCCAGCGACCTCGCCGCATGTGGCAACAATGCTTTGTTTACGTTTAATGTCTGATTTCTTTAAAATGTAAACACTGTTGTCTCTCATAGTCCAAGTTCGAAATACATTAACGTAACAGAAATACCATCAAATAATGACCCTAATTAATTCAACCAGCCTATGAGGCCCCTAACACAAAATGGCTCCACAAAGGATGCGGACCTCTCGTCGTCACCCTGTCCGCAGTCCGCGGCGTAAAAGGAAAGCCCGGATCTCTCACGGAATGAATTTCACAACCTTGACTCCGAAACATTGTTGCCAACATAATTTATGTGAAATAACGAGTCCAAGTGCATGAAGAACATCACAGCTCGGTTAATCGAACTTCTGATCTAAACCATATTCGCCAAGCTGCATCTGTGTGACTTAGGCTTCTGAGGTAGTGAAATTAGAACATGATAAACAATTCACCGCTCCACATAAATTACAAATTATCCTATATTTTACCTCCTTATCATTCAGCACAGCATCACACTTTGAGCATGTGATGACCAGTGTTGATGAATCGTCGAGGGGAAACCAACTATGGCTGGACCGAGATCAAAATGTACGGAAAGCACTAAGATGCTCAGAAGAAACGCACTATAGGTAGGCTTCGTATCGATGTTTGGATCTACGGAATTCGGTTTGTGCACCTTTGACGATACGAAATGCAGGCACGAAACAGGAAATAAATTGTGCGTTAATTATTAAATTATGATTAAAACAAGCTTAAAAGATTTGGAAAGAATAGTCAGGGACAAAATTTAACATTGTGCAAAATTGTACAAGTAAAATAACCGGGAAACACCGAAAAACAGACGATATTAACAGATAAAAAAAACACCGTTCTTCACGCGGGCGGATCTTGAAACACGGGAGCTTGTAGTTGTAAAAATACACCAAAAACGGTGTGTGCTTAAGACCACACGACAGAAGTGAAAACTTCGACAATGCGAGATTAATATTATGAAATCCATTTTTTTTGTGTTCCTCGTTTTAAAATTGCTTGCCACAACTTGCATGTTTAAAGTAAAATTTTACCTCGGAAGTTTCTCGTCAAGTAATCGGCTTTAAAAAATATATTTTTTTTTACCTAAATATCGATGTTTTTACATTTTCCCTCAAAAGTTCATTCTCCCGACATTTTCGAAACAGAGGACCATTTAGAGAGTTCTTCTCATAGAAATTACGTATCGAACTTTCGTCTCAATTTTTTCGCTTCTCGTGTCTTTTTCGGCGCTAGAACGACCCAAAGTGACCCCTTATCGTATCTCGTAATGTATAAGAAAGCTACTGAGTTCGCCGATTACTGACACCAGATGCCACTTAACGGATCATGCACACAGCGACTGACCCTGAAACTTATAACACATTTGATGATCATTAATGAATTCCTATACTGCGCATCTCCCTAAGCTTCTGTTCACTTTTCTTTTATTCTTGAGATATTCAAAAGTACACATATCCGTCTCCAGGAGGGCACTAAAATATCCTTTCTTACTTCGAGACAAGTAAAAAACGTTCACATAAAAATAACTTATCTTTGAATCAATGCTAATTTTTCTGATTATCATTTCTTGAATCTCTTTTTGAATCATTCCCACCTGCTCAGGAATATTTACAATTTTCTTAGGATTAGTTTAGCAATTTACCCTCATAATGTTACTAATGTTTACATTAAAGTCAAATTTGACAGGGCCCAATTTACTAATAAGATCTTTCTTTGCCTCTAAATGTGTTTTCTTGCTTTTTGGTTTAATTATTACTGCTTCTTTCTTGTTTTTTGCAACATCACTAAACAATATCCGTTTGACCACTTTTTCTTTCGGTGTCCCAGGACTTTCTATAATATTCAAAGATTTCTTCAGACTTTTTATTTCACTTTTAATACACTTAGTAATTTATAGCATTAGGGGAATTTTCTCCAATTCCTTACATCACTCGCCGCAACGGTATATCAGGGCCCATCTTTGTAGTGGCATACTTATCGATTTAAAACTTGATAGTTTAGAGCATTCATTTGTACAAAATAACAACACAAGTCACACTAGTAAAGTTCGCCCAGCCGGGAAGTTGCCATTTTTTTTTGTAGCAGTAATTTGATTTAGTAATGCATTAAAAGATCATTCCCCAATTATTACTCGATAAAAATGAATAATAACGTGACAAAAGATGTTTAAAGTTTCGCACGCTCCGAGAGCTTTTCAAACGATCTACAAAGCGCGCCAAGCCGGCTGACGTCATAGCGTATGATTTAATCCGTCTCCGACCGGTTCGGCCGATATTAGCATACGCATTTGGATTTGGTTTTTCAAGCCACGCGCGGCGCAACGTTGTTTAAATAAATTTGGCTTTTTGATATGGACAAAAAATACTCAAAAGTACTTTAAATACTGTCTGGTTCCTTTTTGCAAAAATACAACTCTAAGGACACCTAATAAAAATCTTTATTAGACTGCCATTTGACCGCAATCGTCGAATAAAATTGCTGAAAGCCTGTCGAACGGATTTACATGACATTTCGCTAAACTTCAATGTCCTTCTCGTTGCGAGGATCATTTTAATGTAAGTATTAATTGGCCATGCCGATGCCGTAGTGCTAAATATAATGATAAATATTTCGCCAATTAAAGTTTAGCTTTTTTTTTGACATTCACACATCTACATTTTTTTCTTACCATTTACTGTAAATATACTTATAATAGTTTTTCACTGGTTTAAAACCCGAAGAAAGTGAAAGTATATATTTTTTTTTATGGTAGTGGCACACACACTAAAGGGAGATCCTATGGCGTTCGACAAGCGGTGTGTGTGCGAAGATGTCGATTGACACGGTTCTTGAATAATTGTAGGTTGTAATTAGGGGGAAACAGATGTCCTGGGAGTGAGTTCCACAGTGATGCAGTGCGCCAGACAAAGGAGTTCTTGTAAAGCGATGTTCTAGGTGTTTCCAGTTGTACGACGAACTGGTGCGCTCTTGCCGTTTATCGTTACTGTTTGACAGGAGTTGCCAGGGGCGGGATGATGCGGGCCAAATCCTGGGAACATCTGCCGTGAAAGTATCTGTAAAACAGGGACATCTCGGCCACATGTCTGCGGTGTTCCAAACTCCAGATTCCGGGTCAACTCCGTGACGCCGACAAGACGCACAGCTATCTTCTGAATGGAATCCAGCAGCTTTAGGGTGTGCTTTGGTGCGGCACCCCAGATGTGTGAGCAATATTCTAAGCATGGTCTTATTTGCGCTTTGTAGAGCAAGAGCAACTGCTGCGGTGTATACAGTTTTTTGTTGTTAGCAACGTGGCCATCCCAGGACATATTGCTGTTGACCGAGACACCCAGCAGCCCGATTGACGAGGATGAAGGAATGGTCGATCGTGCCATAATGGTGTCAGGGCCCGCCGTATTGGCCCTCTTGGGTAAACGAGGAGGCTGCTTGGGTATTTGCTGCATTGAACTGGACCAAATTTCTGTTGCCTCAAGTTTGAACTTTCTCCAGGTCTTGATTAATTGCTGTAACCTGCTCCTGTCTGCGGTGATAAGTCTCAGTCGCTGGTAAAGGTTTTTCTGATCTAAATTGGGAGACAAGGGTACTGTCATTTGCAAAACTGTAAACAGGGTTATTCGTTTCGGTCAGCAGGTCATTAATATAGATGAGGAACAGACTTTCGAGATGTGTCCATCAACTGCAACGTGCAGAGATCGGTTCTTAATGAAACTGGCAAGCCAGAAGGACGGTAGTTTGTTGAGCAGTCCGTCATGCCAAACTCTGTCGAATGCCTTCGAAATATCCAACGCAATCGCTCGAGACACTCCGTAGTTCTCAATTGCCCTACTTTATATATGAGTGACATAGGCCAATATATCTCCTGCCGATCTCTCTTTGGGATAGCCTTATTGATTATCGCTGATTATTCTGTTCTCGAGGCACTTGAGTAGTTGCTGATTGACTACACGTTCCATGACTTTGGAGATTATTGGAAGAAAGGCAATTGGGCGATAGTTTGAGGGCGTGGTTTTCTTGCCTTTTCTTGGAACAGGTTGCACTCGAGCGACTTTCCAAGGAGATGGGTAAATCCCTTTTCCGTAAGATAGAGAGATGCATTTTGCATATCTAGTTCTTTAAGGATCTTACGAAAATCACGGTTATGAAACTTGACTTCTGCCATGGTAGTGTTGATGTTCGATATGGTGGGAAGAGCCTTGCCTTGGGGGACGTCTAAGGTAGAGTGCGATGAAAACATTTTGGCGAGCATATTTGCTTTTTCCTTGGCTGTAGTCGCCGTGGTGCCACGTTCGTCTGTCAAAGGTGGGAGAGACGTTTTTGTACAGTTATTACTTACTGCCTTTGCTACCGACCAGAAATTCCTGGAGCCAATGGGGCATTGCAAAAGTTTATTCCTGATCCATTGATTGTGTTTGTCCTTAGTTTCGTCGATCACACGTTTGCATTCGTTTCTCGCTTCGACAAAATAATTGCGATTTTCAGCGGTCTGATTTTGATGCCAGTACTTGTAGGCTTGCGTTCCCTACCTACAGCTCTTTCGCATCTTTTGTCGAATCAGGGCTTTCCTTTTGACGGTAACTTGATGGAACTTGGGATATATGCTTCCCTTCCTGAGGAGATTATACTTGCGTAATCTCTTCGCGGCAGACTAGGAGGGCGGCGAATTCGCCCCTCTCTGAGATTCGAGTTGGTTCTTCTACAAGTTGAGTAAGCCCGCAGCTGATGGCAAATGCTTCAGCTTCTCTACCTTTGTTGTCGGTCTTGTTGTGATGGTTGAGCCAGTTGGTGTTGTGGGCATTGAAGTCTCCCAGAACGATTATTTCTGAATTAGGATGATCGAACATACTTATGTAAGTGGTAGCTGGTGTTGTAAAAAAGCTTTGGTAGGCTCTATCGCTTGGAGGGCGATAGAGACAACATATAAATTTGGTTACTTCCTTGGCGGTGAACTTGAGCCATATGACGTCAAGGTTGTTCGGTTCGAGTGTTTCCTCGCGGTGACATGAAAGGTCGCTTCGGACAAAAAGGCATATTCCGAACTTATGTCTAAGTCGGGTGTGTAAGTCGTAACCATGATAGGGGTAGTTTACTGTTGTTGTAAAACATACTTGTGTTTCTGTAAGGGCTAGTATGTGTGGTCTATTTGCTTGTAGATGTTGGTATACCGAATTTATGTTTGTATTTAGGCCTCTTATGTTGCAGGAATCTACTCTAAATTGGTTCGGTATCTTTGCTGTCTGTGAAATGCGGAATGAGGGGCTCCCAGGGCCACCCAGCGCCCAGAGATCCGAATGGAAGCATCGACCTCAGACTCATTCCTTTGGTGGTCCATAGTCTAACAGGGGTAAGAATGGGGTTTGTTGGGTCACTCCCCAGTGATCAGCTCCAGACTTTGTACTTTGATGTTCTCCAGCCTGAAGGAGGACGATGAGATTTGATGGTCCACATCCCGTGGCAACTCGGAATGGCGGGAGCGTCACTCCCCGTAATCAAACTGCTCTCACCAGTTTGACGTTCCTGCTAGCTAATACAATGCAGCCTCTCTTGTCACAAACTATCATTGACCAGCTCCAGACTTTGTTCTTCGGTGTTCTCCAGCCGGGAGAGGACGATGAGATTTGATGGACCACATCCCGTGGCAACTCTGAATGGCGGGGGCGTCACTCCCCGTAATCAAACTGCTCTCACCAGTTTGACGTTCCTGCCAGCTAATACAATGCAGCCCCTCTTGTCACAAACTGTCATTGATCAGCTTCAGACTTTGTACTTCGGTGTTCTCCAGCCTATGGGAGGACGATGTGATTTGATGGGCCACATCCCGTGGCAACTCGGAATGGCGGGGGCGTCACTCTCCGTAATCAAACTGCTCTCACCAGGTTGACGTTCCTGCCTGCAAATACAATGCAGCCTCTCTTGTCACAAACTGTCATTGATCAGCTCCAGACTTTGTACTTCGGTGTTCTCCAGCTTGGAGGAGGACGATGAGATTTGATGGGCCACATCCCGTGGCAACTCGGAATGGCGGGGGCGTCACTCCCCGTAATCAAACTGCTGTCATTAGTTTGGCGTTCCTGCCTGCTAATACAATGCGTCCCCTGTTGTCACAAACTGTCATTGATCAGCTCCAGACTTTGTACTTCGGTGTTCTCCATCCTGAAGGGGGGGTGAAGGGAGGGGGGGGGGCGATGAGATTTGATGGGCCACATTCTGTGGCAACTCGGAATGGCGGGGGCGTCACTCCCCGTAATCAGCGAATATTAACTAACTATAAGAAGATTCACTCTCCGCGGCGGCACGTCAACGGTATGCCTCCTTCCCCGCGCGAAAACTAGCATGATACTGGCATGCGACCTTTGGACCCGGCACACACTTGCAGAGTAGCATCTTGGCCACAATGTTACAATCTAGGAGATCTCATTTGAGCTAAAGAAAGAACTTCTTGCTGGACATCTACAGCCATACACAACTTGGAGGATCTTAAACAGACTGTGAACTGATACAATTGGCGAATTGGCTGTCGACCTAACCTTATGAAGTGGAATATTCGTGTGGAAAGTGACCTGTGCGAGTGCCAGTGCCAAGAAATACAAACCAGCCGACATATGCTAAACTGCCTCAAGTCGTATTTCTAGGAAAGCTGGCCATAATAAGGTTTACCAGAAATAAGACATAAAAGTTATCAAGTATTACACGTTTAATATATCGTGTTTTAGACAAATAATTGTTGAATTTTTGACTCATCGCCTATATTTATATATAGGGTGTATCAATTTTCACTAACGATAAGAATCATGTATAAAAATCATTTGTATGTTCTTAAACCATTTTAAAAATTAAGGGCTCCTTCGTTGTAAAAAAAAGTGTTTTAAATTTTTAATTCGATGATCCAAATTTTGTTTTTGCAACGGTTAATTCAGGAGTCTCACGAGCAAAATGAATGTTAACTGGACGACAGAAACGCGTTCATGAGGGCCTGCAATTTTGCCATACAAGTATTTCAGTTATCGCTATTTTTAAAAATTAATCTAATAGGGACCAAACTAGTAAAAAACATGGAAGCCTCAGTGCATCTGTTGTTCAAAAACACTTGTTTCCAAGGTATCAAAGCCATATTTACAAATTAAAACTAAATTATACATTTTAACTGCTGATTCAGTCTTGCATCAGCAATAATGATTCTACCGAAATTTCAGCTTCAGTTTCACTTACAGTGATATGCACTGGCAGCTCTTAACTGGAGTTAAGGAGACTACAATTAATTCAAATATTTTTATGCACCGTCACTTAAAAAATGCTTAATTACAGTTAAATTTAGTCCAGGAAGTTTCTAGGTTTAGCGAGAGATTAACAAACTAGCTGCTTCATGCGCATGCTACAAACCGCGCAATATAATTATTATTTTAAACCGCTTTGTACAAGATCCACGACATTTTAAATTTAAAAACCTAATTTCTATTTAAAGCATGTAAAAAAGATCATTTTGGTTTTGTAAAATACAGTTTCTGATATTAAATTTTAAAACAAAATGTATTACCTGTATTATTCTTTATCGCCTACTTAATATAATTCTGAAAATGCGTTTACTTACCTTTTCACAAATCCCCACAAAACTACAAACCAGATGCTGTCGGGCGGCTAAAAGGCAAGTTACGTTCCATGATTTAATTGGTCGGAGCGGCTAAATACCAAGTTGCGACCCATAATGTTGGGAATTTTGGGTTAATCTTGGGTTAACACTTGGTTAGTTTCCATTTCTTGAGCCCCGGAGCGAGAGGAGGGCCATGCAAAGTTATAATAATACCGCGGCTGACGGATCAAGCAAGCAAGCATCATCTTTATTGGACATTACTGTTTACAAAGAATGGTTCAGTTAACTACGGTATCCTACGAGGTAGGGTTTCTGCAAGCTAGACGAGTTGATTACTCGCTAGCCACCCAACACTCGCTCTGCACGCAGGCAGACAGCTTACGCTAACTTAACCTAATTATATTTATGTATGCACATTATTTAGGCATTGCCTTTCAATGGTATTTACAATATTCGTCGCTCTACAAGTGCTAGTGCATGAAATCTATGATTGACTAAAAACTTAACTATTGCGGAATTGAATCCAGGAAAAACTGCATGAAAAAACCTGGTTTTATATGAACAACACAACATTTACTATTTACATGTATGTACAATGAGATGTGGCATGGTATTAGGCGCACAGAAGGTGCTTTTGTATATATATACCAGCCACATGTTATAGGCTCCACCCACTGCGCAGTGGGTGGGGCGATATAAAGAACCGAGGTTCGTTTTACATCGAGAATTATTCGATGCTATACAAAACATATTTACAGTATTTTTAACAATAATATCGGTATAAAATATGAAATTTTCTCATTGAACGTTGAAATTTATAACTATTTAAAAATCGTAGTTTTCTATTTCATTTGTGTAGAAGTTTAAGGTGGTTTGAAAGATAGCCTTCTTATCCCCTTGGCAGGAGATAAGAAGGTCTGCAAAACGTTCTAATGCTAATATTAATTGGGAGATATTTACAAGAGAGTTAATTTTATCCGTTACTTCGCGGAGTTTATTAAAGTCGTTCAAATTGGTTTGGGGCGTCGGTTGATTACTTACGTTTCTATTTCTAACTATATTTACACTGTCACTAATCGCATTGTGTCTGTTCACGTTTTCTGTTTTAAGGGGTGGGAATTCTTTGCTGTTGAGGTTAGCTCTGGTTCCGATTAGGGGGTTCCTCCAGGCTGGCTTGTTGGGTTGCGGGGCTGGTTTATACATCTTTGATGTTTGTTGTTGCTTGGTTAGGGGCTGCTTTAGCTGGCCTACTTTAAATAAATAAACTGGGCATCCAACATCCGTCGCACGATGCTCGCCGCCACAGTTTGTGCATTTTAGTGTGTTTTCATTACACTCAGTGATTTGGTGATTGCCTGCACACTTGCTGCACCAGTAATCACGTTGGCAGTATGTTTGAGCGTGCCCGTGCCCTTGGCAGCGTTTACACTGCATTATTGGTTTTTCCGTCTTCCGATAGTCCCATGAAATGCTGACATTCACGAGATGTCGGCAGCGTGTGTTTAAGTGTTTAAGAGTTATATCGAAGTCGGTGACTACGAAGTACATTGGAGATCGAGTTTTCTTCATGAGATATACGTTTTTGATTGTCATGTCGTATTCTTCAATTAGAGCGTTACGAACTTCTTCCGGCGATATGCCTCCGTCGAGCCCCTTTAGGACGAAGGCGTGCGATCGTGTTTGCTTTTCAGCATATGAATGATATTGCACGTTATTTTTGTCAAACATGCGCTTGAGGTTTGTCCAGTCTTTGACTTCGTTGCACCAAATCACGATGCTGTTTTTAGTATATTTTAGCCGGTAATCCTTGATACCGGCTGCTTTTAGTGTCGCTACGAATTCGTGATGATTCACAGGGTCACCCTTAGTGACAATGGGTGGCGGTGGAGTGGTCTTCGTCTTGAGCGGCGTCTTCTTTTTAGAAGCCTCTACGTTACTCGTAGAGGCTTCTGATCCCCTGTCATTATCAGTGTCTTCGGAATCGCTAAGGGGTTGAAAACGATTCCTAGTCTTTAGGGCCTTGTCTTGCCCAACGTCCAGGTATACTTTTCTAATATTCCTTTTAAAAGGGATAGTTTTAAAAGGCGTTTTGAAAGTTCCTTCCAGTTTTTCTGCTGCTTCCGCGGTGTCCATCGACGCTTCGACCGCGGGAGGAGCCGTCTCGGTTTCTTGCGGCTGGGCCATTTGCGCAGGCTCACTTTGGTGTGATGTTGATGATGAGGCCTTCAAGGTTACTTGAAGGTTATCACCAGGTTGCTGTTTTTTGTCTTTCAGTTGTTTTTCTACTTTCATCTTTTTTGTATAGGTTGGCGAGGTTTCGCTTTTACCTTTGACAAGTGTAGAAATTTTGCTTGTGGTGGCTTTTTGACCACAGTCAACCCTAGCCTCCACTTTCTTCTTTATGCCCTTAGGGTGGGCATCCCTCACGTGTTTTAACCGTTTAGAGTCCTGTGAGATGGAGGATGCTTCATCTCCCGTCGAGGACTTTGCGAAGGAGTGTATGTCGTCCGATTTGAAGGACGCATTTCAGTGCGACATTTCGGTGTGTAAAACCGGGGGTCCGTCCCCGGGAACTAAAAACTTTTTAGATTCTTACTCTATTAGTAGGGCTTGACAACAAACCCAAGCTAGAGCATAGAAAATAAGCACTTTAACTATCAAGTGTACAAAACACTAGTTTCGGGTAGAAACGCGGGCGGGCTCGATTTATCTGGATACCCCGCAAAATCCAGTCTACTTCGATCGACGGTTCAAAGCAGAATGGCTGACGGATCACAACTTGTTATTTAGCCTCTCGTTGTATATAACTTTAACTAACACTAAAATTATTTTAATTTTCAATCTGTCAATATTTAAAAACAGAAAATCACTAATAATTGCGATAATGCCAGATGCTGGATTGAACTAACTGAAAGTTAACTAACTTTCCTGCGGTGCATAAGAACAAGACTTCGATTGATGACTAACTGCAGTTAATAAACTAAAGTTAGCATAAAAGCGGTGCATACCGCTGTTACTACAATATTATGGGATTAGGGGTGGGCGAAAATAATCGATTATTCGATTCACTTTTAAGAAATTACCGATTAATCGACATCGATTAATATTTCAGAAAATATCGATTAATCGATTATTCAGTTATTTGCTAAAATATTAAGTTTTTAATCGATTATTCAATTTCTTGCCCACCCGTACCGACGATTTTACAACAGATATAGTTTTTAAAATTCTAATTTAATAATGCGTTGCGTTAAGGGTAATTTAAATGAAATAAAACCATTTTTAAAATACTTTCAGTACAACATATGAAGCAAAAAACAGAGAAACGTAAATGCTTAAACAAGACAGCAGCAGGGAAAACTGCGCACATTACAAATTTAGCCAATAAGGGATCCTCATTTCGACGCGCCATTTTCTGATAATCTGGCTTCAGTTGTTGCACAATTAGGTATAACACCAACACATAACCTCAACGGAGTGTTAGCACGTTAGCAGTATAGTACATTCTTTATCTTTTTATTATGTATATGGTCAAAACTATATGATAAGAAGGATCACTCTCCGCGGCGGCATGTCAACGGTGTGTCTCCTTCCCCGCGCGAAAACTAGCAGAATATCGGCAGGCCATGATACAAATAAAACAATCATGTTGGCAGGCGACCTTTGTCGCGGCGGCCATAGACCAGCTCATCATTTTGTCAGATTAATTTTCACGCGTAAATTCTATAGTCCAGTCAATATTCTGTGTTATATAAGATAATATAATATCGCTGTTTTTTAGTTGTGTTATATTACAAAATAGGAATGAGATATACAGTAAAAATACTGTGCGAAACCTTTAACCAATTTTAAAATCACCCAAAACGCCAAAATTTAATTAATTATTAAAATATGGGGCAAATTCGAGCAACATTTTCTTCTTGATATCTTTTGTCAGAATATTTGTATTCGGAAATATGGTGAAATTAGGGTTTCATCGAGACGAGAAATCTCGTCTCGAAGGCAATTTGTCGTCTCGTCTCGATCACCGAGACGAGAAATTAACAAACTCTCGTCTCGATGTTTTTCTTGAAGACAATTTCTCGATCTCGATTTGAGACTCTCGAAATTTCGAGAGTCTCGAAAACAAAAACTGAATGCTTTTAAAATATATTATATACCTACATAGTGAAATTTATGAAAAAATGGTGCCACAAGAATATCCTTAGGAGTACATATATTAAATTTATGGCACTTTATGGCATTTCTTTACCCTGAAAAGCCAGACTGAGCGAACAGTATCGTGAGTCAATTTCTAAAGTATCAGTAATTATCTTTTAATTATTTATTTTGTAGTAAATAAATATAAAATAGCATTGTACAAGACATTCAAATTATTGTATTAAACGAGGTATTAAATCTAATCAAAATATAATTTGCGAACGAGTCAGCACATAAACGAAAACTGAATCTCAAATAAGGACCACCTGGCACTTGGCCCGGGAGTAGCGGGGTGCAGGAGGATTGTTTGCTTATCTTTGAAATAATGTGACGACTGACGACTCGAGTCCGTCAGTCCGTGACTATTTCAGATTACGTCTAATACATCTACATTTGGAGGATTTAATCAAATACAATTTGAAGAACTCATAATAGAATTGGCCATAAAAAATATCTTCCATTCAGATTTTTTGAAGACGAAACATGTACAGCTCTATTCTCGTTTTACGTTACGGGCAAAAATTTCTAATAAATATGGTTCAATGCAAGAACAGCTGATAAATTATTTTAAAATCAATAACTGTTTTAAAATATCTACAACAATTGATTCTTAGACGTCCAATGCGAACATGTCATTTTATGGCATCACAGCTCATTTCATTGATCAAGACTGGAAATTGAAAAGTGTTGTTTTAGATTTTACCACGCGCTAGGGCAGCATGCAGGTGTCGAAATAGCCAACATATTTAACAGTGTGATTAACAAATACGAGATTAACCAAAGGATTCAAGGTATAACTACAGATAGTGCAGCATCAAATTTTACATTTACTCAGCATTTATCTAATACGATGGAAAATTTTGACAGTAAAGACAATCATTTCGTGTGCTTTAGTCACGTTTTAAACCTAGCAGTACAAGATCTGCTTAAAATTATAGAAGCTGCCAGTAGCGTGGCAGAAGTGAAAGACCTTGAATTTTTTTCTACTGATGATGGAGACGAGAATTACGACAAACTTACCGATACTGAAATTGTTGATGTAAATAATAAATCGTCAGTAGATAATATCAGAATGCTAGCTCTTAAAATTAAAAGATCCGAACAGATTAAGCTTAAATTTATTAACTGTTGTAAGTCTGCAGATTTAACGATGTTGATGCCAGTAATTGACGTTAAAACGAGATGGAATTCAACATTAAATATGGTAAACTGGGCCCTAAGATTTAAAAAGCCATTAAATATTTTGTGTGAAAATAATGATGACTTAAAGGATTATCTTATTTCATCTCAAGATTGGGAGCTAGTTAGCCGAATTTTTAATTATTTAAAAGTTTTTAAAACATTATCGGATTCATTTCAAGGTGAAAAATACTGTACATTACCTATGGTCGTCTTAGGAACTAATATGCTTCTAGATAAATTGGAAACCTGGGCTTTTGAGCTAGACAATTACCCAAATAGAAATACAACCGACGAACAAGTTATAGAAGCTCTTCAAGCAGCAAGGGATAAAATCGTCAAACACTATTCAAAAACCAATTGGATATATTGTGTTGAATTAATATTGGATCCACGACATAAGACCGAGACATTCAACTTTACCAATTGGGGAAGAGAGTTAAAGCAACAAGCAATATTTAAGTTTGAAAACTTGTATAAAGCAGTTTATTATGTTACTTCCAATAACGATATTCCTTCAACATCGAATTCTTTTACTGACTATGATATTGATGACAATATCGACACCGGCGATTTTAATTTGCAAAGTTTATTTGAAAAAAGCAACGGCGACAGAGAGCAGAACTGGAGAAAAGAAATCGATGAATATTGTTTGTCTAAGATAACTGAAGGGAAACAAGATATTTTAGAGTGGTGGCGAAAAAACGAGGCCATATATCCGAATTTATCAAAGATGGCTCGTGATTTTTTAAGTATACAAGCTACTTCAGTGCCTGCAGAAAGACTGTTTTCAAGACAAACACTGGCCATTAGAAAAGAACGAAGCCGATTAACTGGAGAATCGGCTCAATTTTTAATGTGTTTGAATTCTTGCTGTGTAACAAAGATATATTTACTAGTGTGTAAACAATAATTTCGTTATCTGTTAAGATACTTTTTTATATAAACAAATTTTGTTATCTATATTTTTTGTTTTGTTCATTTTTAAATGTTCAAAGTTAATTTTTGTGTGTAATATTTTAAGGCTTTTTTTCTTTAAGAATATAAACAAATATCTTTGTTATTTTTTTTGTTTTGTTAATTTTCTTAGATTTAAATTTAATTAAATTTTTTTCGTAACATTTTTTTCGTTTTTTATTTTTGCTATTCTGGCCTGTTAAGAGCTGTGAGTTATTGCAGCACCTACATTTTTTCGAGATCGAGAAAACTCGAAAAAATTACTCGATCGAGACGAGACGAGAAATCTCGAATTAATTACTCGATCGAGACGAGACGAGAAATCTCGAATTTCGAGAGTCTCGTGAAACCCTAGGTAAAATCATTAACACAAAATCAAAATCTTTTAAATATTAGCTATTACACACCTTGAGTATTGTTATCAATAATAACTAATTAAAAACGTTAACAGATTTTTGAAACAGCCAGTTGAATACAAACTTTATCAAAATATTTATTTGGTGATTACTAAAACGGAGTTTTTTCCACAATACCGAAACAGAATTATTGCACTCTTTGAGTGCAATAATTCTGCAATAATTCTGTTTCGGTATTGTGGATAAAACTCCGTTTTAGTGCATGTTGCCGAAGGTTCCAAAACCCCAACATAGTTATTTGGTGTTTATAATAAAAAAAACCATAACGTAAGTTTGACAGGGCGCTGCAAACAATTCAAGAGATATCAATTGTGTTTTTCCAAAGCCAACTAGAGTATTAGAGTACTATAAATAATTTCGTCATAAATTTGATTAAATATACCGCAAACGAAAATATCGTTTATGGCCAGATTTTATTTAAATTCAACCAGTGTGCAGTGGAGTTCGCCGATCGTTACCAGGCAACGAAGAAAATAAACGACGATTTCTTTGTAGCGTTCTCTGGCCATTGAGTGGACCTTCTTATCGTTAGTTAATATTCGCTGCCGTAATCAAACTGCTCTCACCAGTTTGACGTTCCGGCCATCATGTTATGATAGGCAAAAATGATTCTTTGAATGCAGTCGAGCAGTTCTATTATTTGCGGGTTCATTTAGAGGGAGAGGCACCGCAAACGGTAGGATCTATAAAAGTTACTGAGCAAAATTATGATGTAGTTTTGTCACTATTAAAACAAAGTTTTGAAAACAATCGGCTCATAATATTTAATTATGTTAAAGCTGTTTTTGATGCGCCCTCTGTGACAAGAGAATCGTATACAGATTTGAGGAATTTATTGGATACGTTTACAAAAAAATCTACGCAGTCTTGAAGCATTAGGCCAAGTCATAGACCAATGGTCAATTGTGTTAATTTATTTGCTTACAAGCAAATTTGACCGCAGGACAAGACGCGATTGGGAAGCTTATAAATACCAGAGTGAACTTCCTTCCACTTTGGGAGATATAAATAATTTCTTAAAAGAAAAATGTGGGCTTCTCGAGAAGTTAGAAGTTGCAAGGGGCGAAAATAACTGTTTTCAAAAACCAGCTTATAAAACCAAACCTCTTAGCATTTATATGGCTTCACAAAATTGAACTGGAAAATTTGAATGTTTTTTTTCTGCAAAAATCCCCATTCTGTTTTTAAATCCCATTCTGTTTTTAATGTGCGTCATTTGTAAAACTAGATATAAACAGCCGAAATCGGGAGGAACTATGTCTAAATTGTCTCAATCCAAGCCATTCTAGCCAAGAATCTTCACTTTTGCACATTGACGGACACGTGGACACGGGCGGCGGTCACCATGATAGGTCTGATCAAATCCACGGTGACGGAAGCGGACACAAGGGACATAAAGATAGTATCACACGATACAACAACGGCGATCAGCTGGCTGCGAACAATTCCTTATTGTTAGAGCAAGTGAGCGCACTACATTTAGATGACAAGCAGCCCGACGAGGATGTGGGGATAATTTCTCCAAGGTTTTAAGGCTCGAATGTTATTAGATCCCGGTTCATAAACGAACTTTATAACAGAAAGGTTGTGTAATAATTAGGTTTGGGTAAACTGAAAACCAATATTGCGATTACGGGCATAGGAAACAATCAATCGATTATGACACATTATAAAACCTACGCGAAAATAAAATCTCATAATGGCACCGTTGGTACAAAGAGTGCATTTCAGAGATGCAAACTCGTCACAAATGGAGTAAACGGGGATCCAATGTCATTCAAGTCGAAGAATTAGTAGTTATCAAGGACGACAACTGGCCACCATTGCGCTGGAAATTAGGAAGTTGCTGAATTGTTTCCTGGATCAGATGGGATAGTTAGTGATTATTGTATGATTTAGTGATGGCAGTTACACTAAGTGCGCGATAAATAAAGTTTCTCCACTACCACTAGATGCTGAACTAAATAATGAAGACCCTAAGATGCCCTAACCATTAGTTTATAGACAATAGTTATCCTACAACAATAAGTTGGAGGCTTCATTTCGTGACAATTTCCTGTTTATTTGTTGAAATATGGAAATTTCGAGGTCGGCGGCATGTCTGAGCTTAATCATCATTTGATTTATCTGACACCTGCACCAGAATTATATTTGCTATCTCAGTCTACAATGGAGGAGGTGAAGAGGCGCGAAAGAAAGAAGAACAGAACAGCCAACAGCACAGAACGCCAAGAAGATATGTTCTCGATTCTTGTATTTTCATTCTCTTATAAATTTCAAAATAAAATCACGTTGTATGAGTATTAGTACATAATTTTGAAGTTATACAGTCCACTAATCATTAACATCATTCAGAACACAGTCCTAGACGAAGATCATCTTTTGAATAAGGTAGGTGTGTACTAAATAGTGTAAATTGCTCGGTTATATTTGTTACTTTTCGGTCTCTAAATTTACGTTGGTTTTAGTATAGTGCAGATGAAACATCGTTAAAATATGGTATTTTCTACAAACATGCTTTCGAGTTCAACAGATGTTTTATTTTCAATCTTTCGCTGTTTGAATATCATCATAATTAGTTAATGTTAATACCTATTTACATTATTTATTATATTTTTAGGTGGCTTTAATATTAGGAGTTTTTGGCGCTTGTCGTTGCGAAGAGTTGACCCACCTAAGCATAAACAGTATAGAGGATAAGCAGAATTTCCATGTCATGATTCCTGCTGCTAAAACGAACAAAACAAAAGCTTCGCTATATGAAATAATAATTTTTTTTTTTGTAAATCCAATTGATTTAATTAGAAAAGATTCTCAGTTAAGTCCTCAAAATGTGCAACATATAAGAGTCTTTTTCAATTTTCAAAAGGGAAAATGCACACGTCAATGTGTTTGTATTAATAAGCTGTCAAAAATCCCTAATGTTATGCGATTTTTGGCTTATTAGACTAATTTATATACGGGACATGGGTTGCGTCGGTCATCTGCAACTCTCTTGGTAAATGCTGGAGGCGATATTACAACACTCACTCAGTGGATAGAAAATCGATAAAGATACAAGGGGCGCCGACTTCTGAAGCAAGCACGAGCAAAAGGCTAATCTGCTCTATAAATTTATCACAATCACAAAATTATTCCAATGATTATTTGACATCAAATAACGGCTTTACCATAAATGTTAATGTAAATATTAATTAGTAGATTGTAGTTTTTGGTGTTTCAGTTTGTTTTTTGACAAGTTGTTCATTAAAATATTTTTATTATTAATAAATGAAATAAGTCTAACAGAGATATTTTTCTCATTTTTTTTTATATTAGGTAATAAGTACACAGTGCGTTAATTTTTTCATCTGCTGCAAAGCACTATGCAAAGCTTTTATGTGCCGATTTGAAAGTGGAAAGACTTGTTAAAAACAACAAAAATATGTGGTAGTGGTTTCGCTCGCAATGACTCACGCATTTTCCTTCAATAATAAAACTGGAACTTAATCCTCCACAGGTTCTTTGTTTTTAGTTTTTTCGTACATTTAAATCACCTAAATAATAATTGTGGGATGCAGAAATAACAAATCCCGACAGGTTGGTCGGCCAACGTCCGAACAGGAACAGGTACTAATACAACAGGTGTTTAGTTCGTTCAATGTTATCTCTATTTCTTGGGGACTTTCAGAAATCCTTTTTACCAGTAATCATATAGCTTTAGCCTTGTTTTTGTGAATTTAGTATAAAATTAGTATTTATTTATATACAAATTTGGTACACTACAGAATAAGATATTCTAAATGGTGCAATACATAATCAATTGAATGTAGAACATATCTACACACCAAAAGGTACATTGAATCACGAACTTTCGGCACGCGAGGCTAAGACGATATACCAGGGGCTACCCGGGCTTTGCGGAATTAGTTTTTAAAAGTGTATATATGACGCAATCGGGGTTATGTTTATTCAATAGATATGTGATCTACTTGGATATTTGCTTAGCTGAAGTCATTGAAATACAGTTGCGTAGACGTTAACCTGAATCACCATTATCTTCGTTGAACATCTCCAAGTTTTCAGAGTTAGCTAAATATATGAAACTTATGATGACGTCACAGCGAAATTCATAGAAAAAAGTTCGAAGAACCGGAGCGATAAAATTAAGGTGTGTAGACTAGTGTCAATATGGCGCTAACGTAATGCTCGTAGATTCATATGTAATTTTAGAAACATATGGATACCTACCAAAGTTTATATTAATATACGTCAATAATTACATCATATAGATTAGGTCCCTTGAACTAATGTTTCGATTGATGACAAGATCTTTGGGTAGATAACATTATCATATTTTACACCAAAACTCTTTTTTCTAGCGAAAACAAAAGATCTAATAGCCGACTTGAGCTATTATATTTTTAATAATATAAGGACTATATTTTTAATAAAATATACTATGTATAAAATTTGTTATTTGCATACAAATGAACAAACCTTGAAACAATTTAAATAAATATTCTACATTATGAAATTATGCCTAATTATGCATGCATGCAAACAATTTTTATCTACCAGCCAGGCGACCGGTCGAATGTAATTTACAGAAAATGTGGACAATATGTTTTGAATAAATTATCTTTTGAATAAATTAAGTTTCTTATTTGTATCGGCGTTGGTAGCCAAGTGGTGGAGCGGCATTCTGTGCGAACAACGTCCCATCTATGTGTGTATGTGTTATGTAAGAATATCGGCACATTTCAAAAAAGTACGGCAAATCGTTACACTTTTATAGCGAATATTGACATAAACTGTTTTATGCCAGTTTTCTTGCTAAGGTAAGCATCATATTGTTTTTCATTACAATAAAACAATGTCATAATTTGCAATGTGACACTATTCTTAATTCTTAATAATTTAACCCTTAAATATAAATTCAATACCGACTTTTTACAAAATATGTCACTCTTCTTGAAAAACCTTACGCAAATTTGATGTTAAACAGTTAGATTTTTTAAAACTAGAAAAATAAAGAAAAAGTATTTGAACCGAAAAAAAAAGCCCTTAGTTACGAGGTAATATAATTGAGGTATTTAATATATATAAAAACATTATGAATTTTTGCTAAGCGTTTTTAATATAATCGTAGATCATTCATCAAAAAACACATTTCCTGAAAAACACATGTTTTTTTGTCTAAGTTTTCTTGCTAAAGTAAGCATCATTTGTTTTTCATTACAATAAAACAATGTCATAATTCGCAATGTGACACTACAAATTCAATAGCGACTTTATACAAGATATGTCACTTCTTGAAAAACCTTATTCAAATTTGATTTTGGACAGTTAGATATTTAAAAAAGTAGAAAAATAAAGGACGAAAGTATTTGAATCCAAAAAAGCCCTTAGATATGAGTGTAATATAACAGAGACAGGTAATATAAAATCATATAGAGGTAGGTATAAAATATATTTATTATTCTAGCTAAATTAGGGAATTAGATATATAAAATAGAAATAAAGACAACGTTAGGTAAAAAAATATTTTCTTCAAACGTCAGTAAATCCTTCATTACTCGACTGTGTAGGCGGCCGCGAAGTTTCATTTTTCCTCCGCCGGAGCTTTACTTTTCACTTTTCCGCCGGCGGAGGTAAAAGTGTTACCATAGCAATATAGATACAAACGAACAACAAAGCAAGCGTCAATAACTCAAGAATTATTAAACTAAAATTTGTATTTATCACTCAATTTGTGCACTGCATTTCTAAAAATCACTAATTTAGGAACAAATTGGTTATTAACTTAATCGAACTTACTCAATAACTGCTTATCAATACGGAATTAAAACGCAATCGCAGACGCAATTTTAAAAAAATAATTATTGTTGACAGTGACCACTGACAGCTTTATGTTACATTACTATAGCAACGACCTGTGCCTATTTACCGATACCGGTCTAAGCCGTCTTGCAAACCAACTTATCTTTGATAATAATAATTATTATTACTATTAAAAAGATATATTTTTGCATTAATTTGTCGACATTAATTTGAAGAAAAAACAGCATTTTCCTCCATATAAAATAATATACTATTTCTAGGCGGCTATGTTACATTGCATTGATTTGAAATTTAGATCTGGGAAGGGTACCCACTAGCCTGTCTGACCAGACTTGTGAAAGTCGAAACCGGTCACAGGTGGTGCTTTCCCGGACCTAAATGAAAATGAAGCTCACGTATCAATGTTCTGGTCTTTCAAAAAAGAACTTTCTTTCGTATATCATAT
>MU183781.1:0-14926 GCA_016904865.1 Pissodes strobi
GCCAATAATACAAATACATCATAAAATTCATACAATTTCAAGACATCCAAAATTAAAAGAAAAGAAGGAACACTGATGACAGGAAATGAACACCAGTGGCAAAAAGTAAAAAAACATCCGGAAAAGTTAACAAAAGGCCTGTTTAAATAAAATACGTTGAATGTATTCAGTAACAGTGTACAGATACTTTAAAAACATCATTAATACCGCGAATGGTTTTCATCTTCTTACCTTTTTTCTTTATGATAATTATGGTAAGTCGCAAGTTTAGCCATATTTTTGTATAATATATACTTTTTGTGCAAAACGCGGCTGATTACATTTGCTATAATTGATTTTCTTCCTGGAATTTTATATATTTAGTATTTTCTTTTATTTGTTATGCAAAAACCTCGTCGTCTTGTAATTTCGCTTAATTTCATTCTTGTCCGATTTCCTTCAAATTTGTTCGGCTCTAATTTTAGGAGATATTACCCTTTTATTTTTAACACTTTCTTTACCTCAGTATTTGCGCCCGTTTCTTGTATCGTTCTAATCTTCATTTGTAAAACACGACTTCTTTGTTAGCTTCGGATAATTTACCTTCTTTGTCTTATCGGAGGTGTGATTCTAGGTAAATTCACATCAAAACCTTCTCTGTCAACTCGCGGTGGTAAATGAGGTGGCTTATTCTGCGAAATAAAGTCTGTTTTGTTTCCGGTGAATTTTTGTGTTATCTAAATTTTTTTCTTTGCTTTTCTTCATCTACAAAGACAGGCCAAACTTAACGAATAGTGTTTTTCAACGAATTCTCTATGTAAATTTCTCAAAGCTTTTGTTTAACTACACTAAGCCGTTTAATGAAATCTTTTTTCCCTAGGGCTTGAAAAAAATCACTAATCAAAGATCTTTTGACATCTTCTTGCACTTTATTAACATGGTCAATTAGTTTCGGTGTCCGACGTATTATTATTATTTTTTTATTTATGATAATCATGCTCGCAAGTCGCAAGTCTAGCCATATTATTGTAAATTACCATTTTTTGTGTGCAAAACTGCCGCTGATTACACTCGCTGTAATTTCTTTCCTTCCTGGGATTTTATATTTTTAGTATTTTATTTTATTTGACATGTTAAATCCTCGCCGTCTTGTAATTTCGTTTTTGTTTAATCTTAAGTTCCTATCTTGAAAATTTGATCGGCTCTAATTTAAGGAGACATTAACCTTTTGTTTTTTGAACCTTCTTTTTTTCAGTCTTTGCGCCCGTTTCTTGAATCGTTGTGATCTTTCTTTGTAAAACTCTACTTCTGTTTTAGCTTCAGATAATTTACCTTCTTTGTCTTGACGGATAGGTAACTTCACATCAAAATATTCTATATCAACTCTGGGTTGTGGTTTGTGGCGGCGGTGAATATGGCGGACTATTCTGCGAAATAAAGTTCAACGTCTGTTTTGTCTTTCGGTGACTTTTAGGTTACCTCCAATTTTCCTTTGTGTTTTTTTCTTTATCAATTTTACTTTACCACTAGTTTTACGCTTTTAATAATCTTCTTTGCTCTGCTCTAAAAATATTTTATTTTTCGGATTGTTGTAAATCTTTGCTCGTTGTTCTCATTTTCTTTCTTTTTATCCCCTCCTTCTTTCATCTGAGAGAAATCCTTTCTTCCCTTTTGGTTCACGCTGTTCAGTTTTATTATTGCTAACAAGTGTCATCTTAATGGGCTCAATTTGATGTTCAAAATTCCTAAATTAGTTTTATGGAATGATTCACTTCCTAGAATATTTTGGGTTTATAGATATATATCGATCCCTGCTCTTCTTTTTTTTATATTTTAATACCAGCGTATGTTTCTTTTTATACATTATTCTTATAGTTTTTATTTTATTTTTAATGTCAGCCGTACGTTAGATCTTCTATTTTATTTTCATTTCTTTTAATATAGAAGCTTGTGCATTCACTATCACTTGCATCCCTATCCATAAGAAATTTAATTTAACATTCCACAGATAGTCGTGCTTCTGATATAGATACAAAAAACGAAGAACACTTTCTGATCATTTTCCGGCCGTTTCCCAATATTTTATTTATAAGTTTTAATTTTTATTTTATTTCATCGATCATTAAACAGAAAAAAAGCAACAAATATTCAATGCGGTTAACACCGACAGCCGACAAGTTCACTAGTTCACACGTTTCAACTCGAATAAAAAATCCTAGGATGACTCATAGTTAATAGATAGTCATGATTTTGATTCGAGTTTAGTTGACCAACAAAAATCACCTTTGAGAACGCGCAGTTGAAATATATAAACTTTAACAAGCAAGAGATACGAAACAAAACAGTTGGGAAGAAATTTAGAGTAAAGTAAATATGAATTTTTCGGTTTCGAAAGAGGAAATTTCTATAATTAGTAGACCCCAAAAACATTTTAGCAAAATCATTTTAAATCAAAGATGCATCACTATAAAGAGGGGAATGGTTTAGGGCACCTAGTGACGTTTTAACGTTTGCGAATATACATGGTCGGTATAAACAATGATTTCTTAAATAATTTTTGACCACAAAGGTGGGGGTGGTAATTAACTTTATAATTATCCACTTTAATTAGTGGACTGTAATAAAATAGAGTGGTGGGGGTTTTATTCATAGGGTGTGAATGGAAACATGTATCTTGGTATTACTTACTTTAATAATGCAAGATTTAATTTGCATTAAATATGATAAATATATACAAGAACTTCTAACTATTTTCAAGCATTCATCCTTTCACACATAACACTAAATAGATACTGTACAATGGTTAACTAATATTAAATGTCTAACAAGACTTCTTGATTATTTAAATCTAAAATGAACTAGATAACTTCTTTCTTTACTGAATTTAATTGAACTTTCTTTGACTTCAAAATTTCCTGACTGTCTTTCCGTTCACACAAAGTACCTTGTACTTTCCGTCTTTTTCGATGCTCTCAATTAACTTTACCAGGGGTATAAACCTTCGAACATTTGATTCGATTCTTGAGGAGAGGAATAGATTTGTCTATACTTACAAAGTTCCATCCGCCATTTTACCTTCTTCTATCTTCAACAGCAGAGACGCTACGTCTCTCTAGAAAATGCGTTAAAACGCCCAAAGAAGTTCTTTATCCAAGCTTGGATAAAGAGAGCAGAGAGTATACAGATATTCTCTAAATATCTGTGCAAACAAATAAGAGAAACTACTAAATATCTTGGCGTCAGCCAGAGCTTCGATTGAGTAGATGTACTTGGCGCCAAATTCATGCAGAGCGATGACTGGGATCGGTGCATCACGGTTGAGTGGTTCTAAGGCACTTTGTTACGTATTTCTTCAACTAAATCTTAAATTTTGAGAAAACTAACTAAACATCTTGTAGTCAATCAGAGCAGCGACAGGGGTTGTTGTTTGTGGCGCCAAACTTAAACAGAGCGGTGACTGAATCGTTATTTCACGGGTGAGTGTTCGTCAAGCACTAAAATCTAATTTTTCCTACCGGCGCGGTAGGGAGAAATAAAGCGGGCAAATTGCGCGGGAGCGGATGCATTTGAGAGAGTAGAACATGTTCTTTCTTTATTTGACACATTGTTGTTTACACAACACTGACGGAGACATAGATATATTAAATTTAGAACGATTTCCTTGGCGGAGTGACAGCTCACTTTTCACCGATTGTTGGATATAACGGAATCTATTATACCGACAATCCGGATTCGGACTAAGGAGTAACTGAAATACAATGGTTTAAATGCACATATTTATGTTTACCTAGAGTGACATAAATATATTCCAAGTTTAATTATGGCATAATCATACTAAGAGCATACAGGGTGTTATCACCTTAACTATACGGTGAAAAACGAAAGTTAGTACACATGGTAGGGTGTTTCCCCAACAATATATATATAAACTATACTTGAAGTAAAGTGCAATAAAAATCGACGTAGCATTTAACCAAACCTTAAGATAATAAATTACAAATAATAAATAAGGCTTTATGAAAAAAAAAATATGTGCCTCATCTTTATAAGCACGCACAACTAAAGTGATACTTCTTAAAAGATATGAGGAATTGAGTTTTCATTTTTATGAAACTTTTTTCTTCTTTACTTTTGCCCCCGGTTTCGAAACTTTTTTTTTTCGTCGAAAACCGCGTTTCTCTAACTTTTTCTTGTATTATTTTTTTTTCTTTATTTCATTTTGTAATACCTACTCTTTTATATTAACTTTCCGGAATTTTTTTTCGTTTTTCTTTGTATTTTTTTTTATTTGGTTTTATGATACTGTTATTAACTTTCTGAACTATCTTTTATTATTGTTTTTTTTTTATATATTTTTTCCCATTTTCATAAATCAAATCATAATAATAATATTTTCAAACATTATTTCTACAAAAAAATAATAATAATATCAGTAAAGTAAAAAATACTCACGTTAGAGTATACCTAATGTCTGATTTATTCTGTATTGGGTACTATTATCATGAAGTAATGCCAAAAAACGGCTGAAATTCTGGATCCCTTATAGCAGTTGTAAGTCCTGAGCAGAGAGCTACTAAGTATTCGTACTTATTTTTCGCAATAATTGTTGAAAGGAGAAGAAACTGAAATAGTACCTCTTTAGGTTAATACTATCATCATTATTTTGGACATGACTATTTTTCAAAAAGATCTTCATTAGTTCGTTTTTTTAACCATTATTTCCATAACGCTTGGCTATTTCATGGTTTCGTCACTATCCGTTTTTCTGACACTTAAAATACGCAGTTCTTTTGAAAATGTTGACCAAGAAATTTTTTTGACACGAAGAGATCTAAGTGCAGTTACGCCTGTACGTGAGAACAATTTATGACTGTTAGGTACGTCGAACACAAACACCTCTACTGCCGTGATACCATTAGGGATACAGCTACGCCACTTATCTGTATTGAGTATCTGATTTTTTGTTAGTTACGTCACAGAATAGCCAATCTGTGGTTACGTCTCTACGTGAGACGGCACCCTCGGATGAAAGGCCTTGAAACTGAGAAAAGCAGTAGCCAATATGGCCGCCGGACCGGGGAGTCAATCTAAATGCTGTAAAGAGTATATTTCGAGTTTTTAATATAAAATATGTTTAAAATTAGGAAATTTGTGCATTTGCAGCGAACAATTTATACAAAGCAAGTAATTTATTGTGTTAATGGCAAGGAAATTGCCCTGTGTTCGTGAAAATAGACCTTTAACTCCACTATGCTATACAACAATTTGATTCCAGTTTTTAATATAAAATATGTTTAAAATTGTGAAATTTGTGCATTTGCAGTGAACAATTTATACAAAGCAAGTAATTTATTGTGTTAATAGCAAGGAAATTGCCCTGTGTTCCTGAAAACAAACTCTTAACCCCACTATGCTATACAACAACACTTCCGAATTATTCTACATTATACAATTAACCCTTAGCCAGCCGGGTCTCAATGTAATGCCATAAATCCCCGGCACCGGTCACAGTGACCGCTGCTTTCTACACTGTTTTTTTCGTAAACAATCGCATTCGAAGTCTGTATAGTGACATATATATGTTTGTTAGAAATATTAGTGCACAGTAAAACTACACATGACAGCCTTTAAAGTTTTTAACTCGAAACAGAAACATTAGTCTTTTAGCTATACAAAATGTACCATTTTGAGGCTCTTTAGATGTCTTTTGTTATAATTATTATCTTATACTAAGAATAAACACTAAATATAATTTTTTCGATACTACAAGGATCCAATAATACTACAATAAAAAAAAAACAACATATTATCATAAACTTCTAAAAAAAATGCAACATCTATATACAGTGTGTCCAAAAAGTATGCAACATATGGGAAACTTCTTTATTATTGGATTCTCAGAAAATTTTATTCTTCATAAAAGTTGGTGCTTTCCCTAAAATAGTAAACGAGTATTTCAAATTTTACGTACTGCTTTTAGTGCGGACGCAAATGTTATTTTTCCGAAATCGCGTCAAGAGTAAAGTACCTTAATTTATAAAGAGACAGCAAAATCTTATAAGGAAAAGTTCTTCCAAATTAAAAAAGTAATCTAAATATGAAATTTGAGTTAAGTACATCAATTTTTAATTTCCCTTTTTTTCTCGATTTTTTTCTCAAACGTTACGCCATCGGTGAATGCTTTGTTTTTTTGTTATTAGTATACCTACTTGCCAAGCAACTTCCAAATTTATTTAAAGTAGACATTAGTTACATAGTTGCAAAATGTTTCAGTTTTTACAGAGATAAAAGCCAGTTTAGGTATCAGTGTGTTGCAAACACATTTAAACAATTTTGGTCCAAAATAATTGTCCACAATAATTATTACAAAATACAATTGAATGACTGACTCAATAATAATTAATTTCATATATCAGAGCGAAGTGAAATTGTTGCTATTTATTTGTTTTTATTCCAAATGCATGGCCTACTCTTCAAGACCAAATATTTTTTATGGCTTTTTAGGATACTTGGGCATATTTTACTCATCTGGTGCAAAAGGTAAATAAATTATTAGTTGTTTTACATGAAATGAAAAGAGTTGGGTCTATTCATAATTTTGAGTGGAAAAATTTTTTAATCAAAAGTGTTTAAATGTGTTTGCAACACACTGATACCTAAACTGGCTATTATCTCTGGAAAAACTGCAACATTATGCAACTATGTAACTAATTTCTATCTTAAATAAATTTTGAAGTTACTTGGCAAGTATACTAATAAGAAAAGAACAAAACATTCTCCAGTGGCGTAACGTTTAAGAAAAAATCGAGAAAAAACAATAAAAATTAAAAGTTGATGTACTTAACTCAAATTTCATATTTAGAATACTTTTTTAATTTGGAACAACTTTTCCCTATTAGATTTTGCTGTATCTTTATAAATTAAGGTACTTTACTCTTGACGCGATTTCGGAAAAATGACATTTGCGCCCGCACTAAAAGCAGTACGGAAAATCTGAAATACTCATTTACTATTTTAGGGCAAGCACCAACTTTTATCAAGAATAAAATTTTCTGAGAAACCAATAATAAAAAAGTTTCCCATATGTTGCATACTTTTTCGGACACACTGTATAGGAGTTAAAATTTTCTCGATATACTGACTACAAATTTATATTTAGACGTATGCTATAATTATTATCTTATACAAATAATAAAAAATAAATTATATATTTTCGATACGACAAGGATACCATAGTATTATAATAAAAATATTCTGTGTATCGTCTCCACTTATTTTGCCACTATCACAATCTTCCCTATCTGAACACTCTGAGAATGAGTCATGCTCGCTTTCTTCAGCACATCTTAGGTCCACATCACTTCTTTCATCATCTTCGTACCATTTTAGAACAGTTCCTTCAAAATTTTTATCCATATAACACACTGACCGCGACGGCCTTGCCTCATCAGACATTTCACAAACACCCGGGTCCGGTCACCGTGACCGCTCAAATAATATATAGGGATATTGAACACGTGCACCAAATGCTATCGACAAAAATGTACTAACCTACCCGTCACTTAAGTAAATTAAAGGATTAGCTAGATGCATAATGTTGGTGGGGATAATACTGCGGAGATACAATGATTTTGGGCACACGTTGCGGTCACCTTGACCGGACACGGGTGGTTAAGGGTTTTAAATAGTTATAGTTTATGGTTATTGACTGATTGCTCTGAATGTGTGTTTCTACAAATATCTATTATAATTTCAGAGCCCTTAAATAACTGAAATTTTAATACTCACATCTGCCTGATGTGAACAAACCAAACAAGCCCTTAAAGTTTTTATTTTGTGACTTTATAATAATAATGCCTAGTTACCTATTTACTCTGACTGCCTTTTGACTACATATAATAGCAGAGACAAGCAAAATAAGTTTAAGGTAACCACAGATATTTTTTAGGCTACAACAGGTTTGATTTTAATACCTCAATTTTGCTTAGGATACCTAAACACTTTTTATTGTAGCTTTATTGAGTATTGATTAAAAGTTTTAGGGTGGTTTTAGGTGCATGTTGTAATAATTAAAGTAGGTGTCAGCTTTGGTTTGATTTCAGTCGCTTTGTTGGAACATTGACTTTTAAATAATTGTGTATACCTAATAGTGTTGGGTGAATTGAAAACATGGTGTTAACCTGGTGTGTCCCGAAGTGCAGGGGGAATTATAAAAATGGATTCATAGTGGCAGCTCCTTTCATTTTCAAAAGAAGTTGAATTGAGGCAGCAATGGATAAATTCAATTAAAAGGGAGAAGGAGAAATCATTCCTTCCAACCAAGATTACTCCGGTAAGTTTTGTTTTTCTCTTTTCATAGCCAGTGACTATAGTCGTACATACACACACACACTATTTTTAGATCATATATTAATTAATTGTGAGGTTTTTCTAGTTTTTATCTAAAAATGCTTTGAAATGCCTGCTTACTTTACCCGTAGAGTGGTTGTATTGTATTCAATAAGTATCTTGACCGAGGTCTTGATCTAACGCAGGCAATTAAAGTAAATATAGGTATATTTTCTATTGCACAGGCTCAAACTGAATAAAATTGGTAACATTTTCAAAATTCACTTTTCTTAAAAATTTTAAGTTTATTTTTAAACAAAACAGAAGCAATTGTGTCAAATCAAAAAAACTCCTCAAAAGTAAACATTAACTTTTTCACATTTTTATTTAGTCTTTAACAAATATCTAAGTAAGTATGTGTTGTTGCTTTAGTTTATAGGTACACACTTCGAGATGTATTTTAAACAATCCACTGTATATACATAAATTAATAGCCATAGTCCGTGTATATTTCATCATAGCATATTATAATTATTGTTAAACTACTTATTAGAATAATTATAATATTTATTTTTTAAACAAAACAGAAATAATTGTGTCAAATCAAAAAAAAAACTCCTCAAAAGTAATTATTAATTTTTCACATTACATTATTTTATATAAACAGTCTTTAAAAAAATATCTAAGTAACTAAGTATTCTTGTTTTAGTTTATAGGTATACACTTCGAGATGTATTTTGAACTAACCACGGTATATTTATAAATTTATAGCGATATGTCATATTTATTACAACATAGCTTGTTATAATTGTTAAACTACTTATTATAATAATTATTATGTTCCTTTCTGTGATGGGTATGACTCTCAACCGATTTTTTTCTTGTTATTTTGGTAAATGACATGTAATTAACTATTAAAAATAATCTAGATATGAATTTTTTTAAACCAAAAAATGACAAAAGTACTTCATATCTGACTTAATACGTTTCCATTCTTAGAGCTTTCTCCCTGCTCGTGACGCCATCTTGGATTCAGATATCAGGCCTTCTTGTTCCGAGGGTGACGCGTGAGATAGGGGACGTTATGGTCAAAGGTAGCCCTCCATGAGGCGCACCTACCATAAAAATTTCGACCCCATAGCTCATCCCGTTCTCCCGAAATTAACTATTTTAATTTTTTCTTCTCCCTCTTTCTTACGGGGTTCAGTTTTCTTTCATCCAGGATCCTTATTTTACCCCTGCTACATGTCCTGAAAATTTCAACCCTCTAGCTATACTGGAGCATGCTTAATTAAAGGGACGTTTCACTTTGATAAGCGTATCACTTTGTCCTGCATTTTTTCTGACTTTACCCTCGCTAAAGAGGTTTCACTTCAAAATCCTTTGGGACGTAAAATTTAAAATTTTGGAAAACGCACTCATTGACGTATCATATTTATAAACTTAATTTTAACTTAAGGTATGAAAACCGACCTTCATTTCTATGCTCCTAAACTTAAATTGCATGAAAGAACTTGATAAACTGAATAATTTGAGCAATTAGTCCTCGCACTTACCTTGCAACTTCTATCGAAATCATTAAATGCTAATAAAGGTCAATACATGTGATACTTCTAATAAGGATTAGCCAACATAAATAAATGCTCTAAAATACACCTGGACCTCTAAAACTCATCTACATAGCATATAGCATACTTAATTAATTTTTTACAGCTCAGTACCTTCGGGAAAAATATATTTAGCGCGGGATATTGTAACACCGCATAATGGTAATTAATCTTGATTGCCCGTGTTACGACGTCCCAATATTTCATGGTATTTTTTTCCAATAATTATACAAGACGATAAACTCATCATTCGCTACGATACGACCCTGATATAATTTTCTCAAAGCAGTAAATTATCAGAACCTATTCAGTGTCAGTGACAAAAGTGCCGTCCCTCGGTTGCCATATGTTATCATTTCACGAAGCAATGTTAATCTGCAGACGATCACTGTTATGTTACGAAATATCTGCGAGAATTAAGAAAAGGTCACTCACTTTTTGTTCAACTTTTCCGGATCTTCACTTCCAAGCTATTTAATGCGTGATATTAATGTTATGATCATCTGTTATAGTCAGGCAACTCAGATTTCCAAAATGATGGCTTCACATCATCGTGATATAAAACGACGTGGTACTGCAGTGAAGTTTTATAGGAATAATTAAAACATGTATTTAATGAAGCTGAACTGCAAATTCTGCTATAACTTTGAAAGTAGATATTATGTATTACCCAACAAATATGATTAGCAAATAAACTAATTTGAGTACATGTTATGAATAGTTCAAATTATCATAGAATATTCAGTTCATTAAACGAATTTTTTAATTATTGTTATAATGTTTCAGCGCAACATCACGTCGTAATTCTGATGTCTGCGGCACTAATTAGAGAAATTAAAATGATACATACCATATAGGAAAGTAAAACTACATGTGTGATCATTTTCTAGAGGAAGTGTTGACCTAGTCATTTTATTTACTTTTGTTTAAATTTTGCAACAATCAGTAGGAAGGTTTTATTCTCAAAATCGTGTGTAATATTTAGTAGACGGTTTATATAACAAAGAAAGGTTGGGTAATTTTACAAAACAAATACTACCTTTTTTACTATCGTGAGAAAAATTTATTCAGAGGCTTATGTGATTAATAATGGTTTTTAGTTTTTAACTTATATATTATTACATTTTTCCTGCGTAGGCATATGAAAGGCGAAAATATCTTTTGACTAAATATCTTCCCTTTAGTAATACAATAATTAAGATATTATTTATTTTTAATTAGATAGTTACAAAATTATTATTAATGCTAGAAGTTTCAATTTTTGTTTAGCTTAATTTAGATTTAGATCTAAGGCGGGTCCACATCAATAAAAATGTATATTGTGCGTTGAATTTTGAGATTCAAGACAAATTATATGCGGCGCAAATTGTAATCTGCTGAAGCTTCTTACCACGTAAAGATTTATCTGTTGTGTTGCGGGGCCGAATTCACTCCGTGCAACGAAAAATAATAAACAAGCAAACAAGATAAACGCTGCTAATACCCACTCGGAATTTGTGTATCAATTTGTGTCACAATGACATATGTATTTTAGAGAATCTCATTATTTTATGGGCCATACCATAACCCTAATATAGTGGGGATCTGATCAATTGTTTGAATGCGATTGTGGCTGAAAGTTTTTAAAAATTAAAGAAATAGTTTAATTACGATCCAGATGTTTACTTTGGTGAGCTGACTGACTGAATGTGTCTATTATCTACAAGTTTTTCAATATTCTTATATAAATTTTACTGCCCTGACTTCAATATCAAAAAATCATTGATCTACTACTAGTAAAAAAAAAGTGGCACCTTCGCCTAACTGCCAACTCTTGGACCCACACCTTTAAATAAAATGAAAACCGCTGAGTGAACCTGGCATATGGACCGGTTGTTAAGCAATTAACTAATCGTGTTACACTTGTTTGGAAATTTTAAACAAATACTATAAGCTAGAGTTCGCCCAGCCGTTGTGGACCCTCGAAACGCATGCAATTGCATGCGTTTCGAGGGTCAACAACGGCTGGGCGGACTATAACATAGGAGTCTCCTGTTACTAGAAAGCGTAAAGTTACCGCTAGTTTCTCTTTGTCTAAGGTCGCCCTTCTAAAGTTTGGGTCTATTTTCGCAATTTTCGGACCAATGAGATTAGTAAGAACTTCAAAATCTGCTTGCGACATGCGAAGAGAATTGAAGAATTGTCCTGTTGATTCATCAGCGGCTAATGTTTGTTAAGTTTTTTCGCAACCGTTTTGTATTCTATCTTGAAAAAACTGTTCAGTCCAGTAACGTTTTCCTTTTTTTACTCTTATTTAATCTCTTCTCGCAACTTAGATAATCCGAAAGAGTTATGAATAATGCACATTTCATTTTAAAAGACGAAACAGCCACCGTATAATTTTTTACGAATTTAGGTAAAAAAATTATTCAAAACAACGATATACCAAGATTTAAGTACACATTAACACGACCACATACCAATTCCGTAAATTTCTACTAGTCAATGAGAGTAGCGGTCTCCTTATTGCTGCACAAATTTTTTTGAAGTTTGCTAAAAAACCGACAGCAGAACGGGTAGCATTTATACATTCGGTACATCTCTTTGGCACCTAGGGGATTTTTATTGGTCAAACCGTTCAACCTCTATCCAATCAAAGCACGGGCGCGGGTGCGATAATCATGTATGGAATGTAATTCGGTGCCAAATTCAGGTACGGAATATAATAACAGTTTATGAAGCAGCATGCCTTTGCGGTTCAGTAAATTGCTTTTAGCAAGCCTGGTGGCGTAGTTAGATACTGTGCTTGTGATACGATGCTCCGGGTTCGACTCCCGTCAGTGGCAAGATTTTTTTTATGTTTTTTAAGGTTATGTTTATTTATTTTCCTAAATTTGGGTTAGGTTTGTTTGGTTGCGCTCGCCGCGCCCCAGAGCGAGTGAAGCGAGCGAAGAGCCATGCGTGAAGTTAACAGTACTCTTTTAAATTCCCGCCCTCCAATGATTAATTATCGCCGACATTCGACCAAAAGAAACCACTGTTTGAAGACGCTTGTCTTTAAAAGACGTCTCTCATCATTTCCGAACTTCTACCCATACACTTTGAAGCCTTCGGAAAATACTTACACTGCCAAAAGTACCTATTTATTACATTCCGTACCTGAATTTGGCACCGAATTATATTACGTGCACGATTTTCGCACCCGCGCGTTGATTGCATAGAAGTTCAAATTTTGAATGGTTTGACCAATAACAACCCCTAGGTGCCAAATGCATGTACGGAATGTATTAATGCCAACGGGTAGCGTGGGTTGTTCGCTACGAAAATATTTTTGTGCGTTTCCATGAGACGCACAGTCCACATCAACAAAAATTACACACACAAACAAGGACATTTGCGTCATATTCAACGCACAACACAAATGTTTATTGATGTGGACGCGCCTTAACAAATAAAAAAATTCGTGTGTCGTAACGTAAGTAACATACCTAAGTGATAAAAGCCACTGAATAATACAGGTGCATCTCGGGGGAATATATCACTAGAGAATATAATATAATATCACGAGTAGATATATACAGTCGCCAGATCTTGGCGGAGGTAAGGTGAAGTGGATCAAAAGGGGCCAGTGGCAAATTTGTTAGGGCTGAGTTGGGAGGCATAAGTTTCGTGAAGAATCATGAGTACAGCTGATGGAAAATTGGGCCACATGCAAAAATTTGTGTATATCCCATCCATCATTTCATCAAAATTGGACGTTTTTTCAAATATTATAAATTAGAAATATACTAGAAATTATGTCTAAAACTTTGCATTCGTCCCTAGGCTAGATTGTCATAGTGCTGGCGCAATAGCGTAGCAGTACAAATTTTACCTGTTCTAAGGTCACATGAATTTCATCACGCACATCGGAATAAACATATTTATAATTTTGTCCTTTATAAGGACGCGAACATTGCACTCTTATATATATTTTTTTCATTAGAAATCATACTAATTTTGGAAACTAATTTTTTATTTGTGACCCTTTTTGTTTTGGCCATTATAAATAAAATCTGATATTACAAAACAACATACAATAATATCACGAATAATTTCTACATGAAGATTTCGTCTTCTGAGGTCAGTAAGCCCTCAAAATCAGTCTGCATATCATCGTCACCATATTCTACATCACTTTCTTGGAATTTTTTAATTCTTTTTTAATTATATTAAAAAATTCTGCGTTGAGGGGCAAACATTTAGGGGGCGCTCTATCTTTTTCGCCGCCACTGCATATATTCAAGAAAAATTAGAAAATTAATAATATTGACTACTGGTTCTGCTGAAACCGTGTTAGTGATCATCTAACTCAGTCGACTCATATGTGGAACTTAATGATAGGAATTGAAATATTCTTCTAATATTAGATGGTGGATATGTACGCAAATTATTTCTTAGGTGTGAACTTTGATGGGAGCAAAAAGTTTATCGGATCTTTATTAAAGTGTCTTATTTTCATTTTGATATTTACTTAATTATAGTTAGTTGGTTACGGGGGTTAATGGGTGTTATTTCACCCCAACACTTAAAAGATCTTATTAAATTATTGGGAACCCAAACAGATTGTAATGAGAAGCTACCACTAGAAACATCGTTTGATTAGAAATTTTACTTCAATCTTCTTCTTGTACTTTACAGCACATAAATAATTTTCAAATTCATAATCTGCCAAACTGGTCGAACGATCTTTTTATTGATGGTGATGATTTAATAATGTGTGGCCGAAAATGTCCCGTATTCCAAGCTTCTGCATCTACAGTAAATGATTTTCCATGCAGGTCGAACGATTCCTCTAACAATAGTAATTCACCTCTAATAACTAATTCCTGTGAGCAAAAAAGCCCTGAATTTTTACTTAAAGTTTCTTCTTGGCAACTAGAAGATAATTTGCTTAATCGCTCTAATGACAACGATTATTTAATTTTCTGTGGACAAAGAAGCCTTGCATTTTTACTTGAAGATTCTACCTCGTCTTTAATGAATAATGTTAT
>MU183781.1:15326-56665 GCA_016904865.1 Pissodes strobi
GCATTTTTACTTGAAGATTCTACCTCGTCTTTAATGAATAATGTTATAAGTAACTTTAACAATTATTATTTGCCTAATGTATCAAACAATCACTCTGAAGATAGTAACGATCTAATTCCTAGCGAGCAATGTTCTGTTCTAAACGCTATTTTACGAAATAATTAGGTTAGCGATATTACATGGAGTGATGCGAATTCGTCTTCTCCTGTAACTTCTATTCAAAATTTTTAATCATAGCGAAGAAATCCAAACTGAACAGGGTGTTCCAACGAGGACTATACAAGGGCTTATGTTTAACCTTCATTGTATTTTCAAAACAAACCAAAATAGCCATTCGATGTATTTTTTCTGCTTCATTGTATTTTTAAAACAAACGAAAATAGCCATTCGATGTATTTTTTTCTGCTAAATTAAAAAATGTATCAAAAAAAAACATTTGAACCAAAAGCAAAAGTCTTAGGCCATGGATGAACTGTTTTTTAATGGAACACCCTGTATCTTACTACGGTTTTGGACTCTTTAGAAAAATCTAAACACATTTCGTGTATAATATCCTATACCTACCTTTAGCTTACGGAATATTGACAGTTAAAATTCGGGCATTTTGACATTTTGACAGGCTCTAAAATCTAGACCGCACGAAATCAAAGAAATCGGTTTGCACATTCCTATCTTCATAAGCCATCGATTGACAGTAACTTCGAATTTAACCTGCGCCTGCGGATAAAGTAAAACGGAACTTTTACACCTGCGGTTATATTCAAAGTTACTGTCATGCGATAGCTTATGAAAACCTAAGCTAGGAATGTGCAAACAGTTTTCTTTGATCTCGTGCGGTTTACATTTTAGAGCCTGTCAAAGTGTCAAAATGCCCGACTTTTAACTGTTAATATTTCGTAAACAGCTAAAGATAGGATATTATACACGAAATGTGCTTAGATTTCTTTAGAGAGTCCAAAAATGTAGTAATATACAGGGTGTTCCATTTAAAAAACAGTTCATACATGGCGTTAGTCTTTTGTTTTTGGTTCAAATATTTTTTTAGTTCAATTTTTGAATTTAGCAGAATAAAAAAACATCGAATGGCTTTTAGTTTGTTTTAAAAATACAAGGATGGTCAAAAATAAGTCCCTGTTCAGTTCTTGTTGAAACACCCTACACAATTAAAGAACTTAAAAGAAACGAAGACTCTACCAACAAGCGAGACGATAGAAACTCAAACATAGAAATTTTTTTAACACATCATCGCTATAAACAAACGAGACAAGAGAAATTCAAAACAGACGCAACATTTCTTAAATTAAAAAATAAATAATTTATAGTGAAAAAATAATTTAAATAAAACATATGAAAACTATTTCAAAAATAAAGTCCTTAGGATTTTCTTTAGATTCTAATAATTATATTAATAAAGAAGATGAGGAGAAGTGGAAACATAATAAAAGTATTTTTGATGAGTTCCATTCCTCAAATTCCTAAATTTTTAAATCGATGATTTTTAATAATTTTCATAAATTCCCTACCGAATGTAAAAGTAGTTTTACAAAAAGAGACATAATAATACTTTTTTCACACGTGTTTTAAGTAACAATAATTTCAAAATGAAATTAGAATGTTGTACATGTAAGAGCACACTAGAAGGGACCATTTACTCCGTCACATAAAAAACTTTTGTGGAAAGACTTCAGAAAGAAATGCATCCATTCATAACAATGGCAAGACCTTTTTTATATGTATTTTGGATCTGGCCAATTACGATTTGTTTCGGCGGGATCGTGAAATATCTGCTACAAAGAAGATGGGTGGCTGGTGGTGGTGGTACCCTTATAGCGACCAAGACCTATTTAGAAGCTGTCTCGATTCCAAAGCTTCTTCAAATGACAAAACAGCATATTCCTGCTCCGTTTCTAAATTATTGTGGATAAGTGATTATGTGAGAGATAGTGTAATCATTGTATGTGGTGACATAAACTGCTTATCTGTTGATTGGAGACAAGGTGACTCAGGTTTCTGCTTATTGCCTTTCAAAATCCATAGCTAATTGATGCGTTATCTTTTGCTGGACTTATGCAATTTAACCACATAAAAAATAATAATGATAGAGTTTTAGACCATGTGTTATGTAATAATAGTTATATAAGTGATGTAATAAGGTGTCCCACTCCTGGCAGTGGCGGCTCGGCGTATAAAGCAACTGAGGCTGGGCCACACATGTAAAAATTACAATATAATCTGAAATTTTCAAGTAATGTTTAAATAAATATTATAAATATAAAACGTTTCATGACTAATTTCCAATCATAAAAGCTTAATACAACCAAAGTTTAAAAAATTATCTTTAAGCGATCAAATCGTTGCCCAAACGCATAACATAGCTGGAGTAAACCCAAATATGTTTGCTTCATACATGTCATGCATTGCCGGTATGGTACTAGGCTCCCCAACCGTTTAATTCCAAAAGACGGGGCTTTAAATCAGCGAATTTTAGTAGTCGTATGAGGCGCCCAAATTTGTGCTTTTATGGGTATTATTTTTAGCAGTAGCGTGCATGTTGCCTTTGTTTTTGAACAAGGACTTTTTATTTATATATTTGTTTTTTAAAAACATAAAAAGCAAGTCAGGAATTATTGATAAATAAATGATGGTGTATTATAAAATTTAAGACCCAACAATCGAAATAAAAAAATAGGTAGGCACTACAATCCTTTGTTCCATAGTATTAGCGGTAGATGCCTATTTGAAACTTGGCAACATTTTGTTGTCAACTTCATTATCACATCTTTCTTTTCTTCTAAGGTCAAATGACGTGTCAGGTGTCAGGTCGTCAAATGCTTATTCCTAATTAAAATTAGATCACGTCGATCACGACGAGGCGGATTTTTCGGCTTAAAAACTAATAATTAATACTGTTGTTTTGTATGGTTGTGTTGTTAATAAGGAGGTAAGGTAAGGCGAGAGCCCTTACGCAAGGCAAATTGATTTGTGTTTTACTTTAATAATGCAGTATTGCCATATCCGAGGCCATATTAATACCAAAGTTTTGTTTAATAAAACTATTTTTTGTTCTCGCTAGTGGGTTTTGCGGTTTTGTTTTCTTGAGCCTACCTTTAGGTATTTTAATGTAAAAATTGTGATATAGGTTAAAACTCGGGTTGAAGTGAATCCCTTGACACCCCCTTTCTCGCGACTATCTCAACTGGAAAAGCGGCATATTTGGAAGAATTGACCAACGGCAAAAATAACCGCAATTTTTAGCGAAAAAACGGTAGGTCGTCAGGATACTTCGCGAGCGTTTCAAACTTCCTGGACGATAATTATAAATGGCTTTGCGGAAGTTTATATAAACAGAGTTTGTATTGCTGGCCGTGCATTTTATTGGGTAAAGCAAAAAATTCATGGTGCTCAAATGATGGTTTCAAGGACTTAAAAAGAATTCTGTTAGACAGATTGCGGTCTTTCTAAATTATTTTAATGACTTTGAATTTGCACTTTTAGTTTTTGTCTTTAGCGATATATTTTCTTTCACGAATGTACTGTTTGATGTGTAACAAACTGTGTTTTAATTATTGTATCTCTCAAATAAAAATTACGCCAGTCCTCTTAAATACGAAACGAAATGATGAATCACTTAAACAGAATTTTTATGGAGCTGCTTTAAAGACGTCAGTTCCAAATGAACAACGAGACGGACGGGCAAGATCCACAATAACTCAGGATCAAGTTTTTGAAAAATATATAGGTTTATATTACGAAGAACTAGACACTATCTCATTAAAAATTATCACGCGTTTCTGAGATTTAGAAAAAATTCAATTTATCACTTTAATGAACACTTCAAAATATAAATCTACCGATGCATTAACTAACCTAACTCAAAAACTATGGTCTGAGTTAGAATTTATTTAGGCTAAGAATTTAAAGACCTCGAACCACAAACTTTAATGATAAATATTACTGAAAATAAAATCATCTTCAGAGAAGTATAAAAACTATTTTCCTTAATAATGACAGTTCCATCTACTAGTGCTTCGGTGGAACAAAGTTTTTCTTGCCTAAAAAGGCTTAAAACCTATTGACGTAGTTCAATGATTTAAAACAGACTTACCAATTTATCAAAGATTTCGACTGGGTAAAGTTTGGGCGTCGAACCACAAACATTTCGCCTGCGCATTTTGCGCCTCACCTGCCGGTAAGGCCACGAGCCACCACTGCCGTAAGGGAAGACGGTTTTCATCCAGCTATTGAATTCATATTTAAATTAGAATTTGTTAAGCAGTTTAAACGTTCGGAAAACAATTGTTTTAATTACAAGAAAGCCGACTTCCACTTAATTAATAACGACCCACAAAATGTCCCGTGGAAAAACGTACTTTCTGAAAATAATCCGAATCAAAATATAAAAAGGTTTACGCTATTAAGGAGCAGAAATTGCAGCGGAATAATTAAATTTTGATATTCCTTGGTAAGACAATACGGCCAATTCAGTTGGTCGTTATCTTTTTGGGAAACAGTAGCGAAGTAGGTATATTAGGCACTGGCCTTAATTAAATTATAAAAGTGATCAGATTTGGTAATTTTTGCGGCTTGCCTTTAACTCATCAAAATCAAGTTGTATTACCAATTTAAGGTTCCCCAAAATTTAAGAGTAATTAAAAGGTAAACCTGCAGAGACTGGCTTCAAAACGTATGACAGGGATTAACCACGGATCATCAGTTTAATTGAAGTTTAAAAAGCTAATTTCAAAAAAAAAGATATTTACCGTTACGTTGTACAAGCATCGCGGCATTTACAATATATATTCAGGAACCTGATCTCATTGTTTCTTTTTTTTCTTGCGTCGACCTAAATTAATTAAGATATCTGACATTTGATATGCATTTTTTATTATTTGACATTCCTATGCAACTGAACACCAAATATGTGAAAATATGGATAATTAGGTCCTCATGGAGACGAGTAATTGAAATTTGGTGCTACCAAAATATTCTTTTCAATGTTCTGTGTTTGCTTAATTGACAGTAATTGGCGGGAAATATTACATAAAAATGATATTCAATGGTTATTTAATGCAGATGCTCAAACCAATTTGCTTTGAGGCATTTTTTAACGGTATAAAAACAGTAGTTTGATATTTATTATGCATATTGAAGATTATACACACGTGTCTTCTAAATAATTTTAATGGCCTTTTTTGTATCAACACCAAACCAAAGCGAAAAAAGCGCTAAAACGATAACTAACTAAAAGTGGCATCAAATAGGTATGATCTTCAATGATATAACGGTACATCAAAAAGAAAGTTTTGAGATCACCACCAGATTTATAAATAATGAAAGATTTTGACCTGGTGTAACTGGTTTAAAATATTTGGCAGGGGTCGACCAAAGATCATCGTGTTAATGTATTATAAAAAATTTAAATCGGTATGTACTTAAAAAAGAAGAACTCGGGTTTATTATTTGCACTTGATATGCACTTCTTTACTTTCTTATTTTTTATTTAACATATTTGCAACTGAATATAAATATGTAAAATAGGTATTTTTAGATTAAAAATGTTTATTCATTGCGCTAAATTATGGTTTTAGGCATTAAGACATATATTATCGCTAAATTAGTGACACTATGCGGATTTTCAGACTCTAAGAAGCCGGATATAATATTATTTTGTCTAATATCTGTCAATTCTCACTTCTGACCTTTGAAGACTTTGTTTTGGTTCTTATTTGGAACCGCGACAAATGTTAATTCAGGAGCTATTTCCTTTTTTATAGGGAGCTTTTTCTCAGATGAGAGGTCTTGGACAATATTAGAACACGGAAGTAGGTGGCAGAGAGCAGTTATTTTAGTATTTTCGATCATCAGTGAGAGGTTGTGAAACTTGGAGGACTTCATACTGACTCGATAATTTCTGACGCTTCAAAAACCGTAAACCCGACATGGTATGGTGTACACAAAGAGATATACAAATAATTCTACCATTAAGTATACTAATTTTTTTGGGCCATCTTCGCTACCAAGTTAGATAGTAAACCATTTTCTTTGATTTTAAAATTTTTCGATTTTCGATTTTTTAAAGGACAATCGACAATTTTTTTTTTTTAATTTTCTGAAAAAGATATATTTTCTAATCCGATACCTACTTATAATTTCGAACCCGCGGATTTCCAATATTTTCACTGTTTATTGATGAAACGGTTAGTTTTCGAAATATGATTTTTTTTAAATTAGTACGGTTTTTTAGCTCAAATTAGAGCGCCTATAGAAAATATAAAATCCACTATAAGAACCTGATAATTTCAGAATTTATAGTAATTTTTGCTCTATTGAACAGTGAAAACCCTAGTTTCCTATCGTATTTGGTTATATTTTTAAATCACGATATTTTGAGGATCTGCAGTTTTGAACTTTTTTTCGCGAAATGTATGTGAAAAACTGGAAATCCAGATTGACTAGAGAAAAACTGACAATTTTTTCGTCATTTAAGCTTGCAAGTTAGTTAGTAAACACATTTTCATTGATTTCAAAATTTTTCGATTTGTTTTAGGAAGGCAGCCAAAATTTTACATCGACAAATACATTTTTTAAATTTTCTGAAAAAATTACATTTTCTGAGCCGATACTTATAGATTCGAACCAGCTCAATTCGAAAGTAAATGGTTAGTTTCCGGAATATGAATTTTATAATTTTAAAATTGCAACAGTTTTTTACAATTTTAGCTCAGCTTTGAGCGCCTATAGAAAATATAAAATAAGCTATAAAAACCTAATAATTTTAAGTTTTATAGAGTTATTTCTGCTCTATTGAACACTACAAACTGCAGTTTTCTACCGTATTTGGTTATATTTTTGAATCACGATTGTTTGAGGGTCTGAAAATTTGAACTTTTTTTCACGAAATTTTTGTGAAAAATTAAAAATTCCGATCGACTAGGGATAAACTGATATTTTTTTCACCATCAACGCTAGCAAATTAGTTAGTAAATACATTTTCATCGCTTTCAAAATTTTTTGGTTTTTTGAAGGAAGGTAACGAAAATTTTATGAAAAAATTACAGTTTCTGAGCCGATACTTATATTTTCGAACCAGCTGAATTCGAAAGTAAACAGTTTATTTTTTAAATTGGAACAGTTTTTTTACAATTTTTAGCTCAAATTTGAGTGCCTTTAGAAAATATAAAATACGTCGTGAAAACCTGATAATTTCAAGATTTATAGAGTCATTTCTGTTTTATTGAACAGTAAAAACCGCAGTTTCCTATCGTATTTGGTTATATTTTTGAATCACGATTTTTTGAAGATCTGCAGTTTCGAACTTTTTTACGCGAAATGTTTGTGAAAAACTAAAAATCCAGATCGACTAGAGAAAAACTGGTAATTTTGTCGTAATCTACGCTAGCAAGTTAGTTAGTAAATACATTTTCATTGATTTTAATAATTAAGTAAAATTTTACTGCTTTTCACTATTTTTATATGATAAAATTTTTATGGACTTTAGAGTTTTAATATTTTTTATAAAAACTAGTGAGTTACCGATAAAATTAATGAGTATTAAAACTTATTTCATAATATGTTTATGTTCCTATCTATTATTTAGAAAAAAGAAGTTTTTAATTTATAATAATAGTTTTTTTCATTATAAAAATGATTTAACTTTCAAAACCAGTGATAAGCAGAAACAAAATAATCTGATTATATTTTCTATTTACATTTTGGGAATACTCGTTTTGCTCTTTGTTTTTAATAATTCGATGTCCCTTTTACAAATTTAAAATTTTACTCTATTTACTGTCGACAACTGTTCCTGTCATGAGTTTGGTAATTAAGATAAGTGTTCTGACATGCCTTTTACAAATCGGTGGAGTAGATAGGGTTCGGATATTGGAGTTTTTACCAATTAAAAGAAAACTAAGACATATAGTTTATTTCAGCTAAAACGTGAAAGCTAAATACGTCTTAAGAATAATAACAGTGTTTATTATTTTTAATTTTTTTTTTATTTATTTTAATTTTTTGATATTTGTTATAGCTTTTTTTTTTGCTTATGAAACTGGCTTTTAATCACTCATCTAACTGAATGTCAATAAATAGTCCTTTTAGAAAGATCAACACATATTTACAACAGCCAAAATTTCTTTTTTATTTAAGTCAGCACCAACACAAACATTGAACAGTCAACTAAATGCAAATATTTAAAATAAATAAACAATTATTTGTTACAAATGCGAGACTAACTTAAACTAAATAATTTGCTTCTTTGAATCAAATTAATCAAATTGTTACTTGAAATAAAAATAAGGCTTTAGCAAATAAAAATTATTTGATTCAAATAAGAGAAATTATTTCATACAAATACCCAAAACATTGATTTAAATAACATATTTAAATTAAAGCACGAAGCTTTTGAAACAACTATACCTCAGATTTCAATCAAAACCCAAAGGTTTTAGAAAATGTTATATTTGTTCCAAAAGCTTTGTGTTTTAATTTAAATAGGTCGGGTATTTAAACCAATATTTTGGGTATTTGCACGAAATAATTTCTCTTATTTGAATCAATATAATTTTATTTGTTCTAATGTTATTTTTGTTTGTTGTGAACAAGATTATAAAATCATATTGTTTGTTCGGAATAAATATTTATTTCGAACAAAGAAAATCTTAAAAATAAATGAAATAAATATTATTTTTTATTCAAACAAATATTTATTTGTTTGGCCAATGTAAACAAATATTTGCTTGAATAAACTCAATTTTTTTTTGGATCAAATGATTTTTTTCCAGTGAAGATAACGATTTTGCATGGACAAATCGATTTTTTTAATTTTCTGGAATAATAACATCTTATAATGCGATACTTGCTTATACTTTCGAACCTGCTGAATTCGAAAATGATCATCTTTTTTTGTAGAAATGATTAATTTTCAAAATATGATTTTTACTTATTTTTTGAAACCCGCTGAATTCGAAAATGATCACCTTTTTGTAGAAACGGTTAATTTTTAAAATATATATATTTTTTTAATTATACTTGCAATGTTTTAATCAATATTTAAGAGACTTTAAGGACCAAGTATATTTTTTGAGCGATCTTTGTAAATTAAATTCATCTGAAAGACTTTTTCTCCAACGAAACTCCTATAGAAGATAATATACGCAAGCGGTCAAAAATAACAAAAGGAGTACAATTATTTATTTACTCCAAAATCATATGGAGCATAATTAACCATGCATCTATCACACCTCAGGAATTCAATGTTGCTAAGAAACTTCTCCAGGTTTTGTCTCATTCCAATGAACACTCTGGATTTGCCTTAGGCAATGTATTATTCATGGTCGTTTGAAAAATCTGATCTGACATATTTAAAATTAATGTCCCTATAGTGAAGGCCATCAGAGAAATCATTGTTTACTTCTGACAAAGTTGATCAACTTGGCATGTTGTACTTAACAGGCTTTGGTAATTTCAATTTATAAGAATAAGATAAGCAAAGTGAGGAGGAAAACTCCCGTCCACTCTATATGAAAAATTCATAGCACCTGGACTGTAAGTATTTAGAAAAAAAAAACTATTCAGTACAACATGGTTTCAGATAGCTCTTAGCACAAACTCAAGTTACATTGGCCTTGATAATACAATTATTATTCTAGTGTATTTTAAGAGTATGAATATGCTAATAGCACGTTCTGTAATTTAAGCAAAGCATTTGATTGTGACTCTTATATAACTTTTTCTTTACAACTTTGAGCATATTTAATTAACGGGATGCATATTGGGGGAGCAGTGTCTTCAGGGAGTTTGAGGTTGACAGTAGCTCACTCCTGTTTCTAATCTATTTTTATGATCTTCCTAAGAATGAGTTCACCTCAGTTTTTATTGCGCGTAACATTAATTTTACTGTGGCAAACAGTGGCGTAACTACAGGGGGGCCTAGGGGAGCCGGACCTCCCCCAGATATCGCTAGTCCCCCTCCCCCCAGGAAGAGGCTGACTTTGATTTTTCCTTATCCATATCACAATAACAGGCCCACCCTAGGCTCCTCCAAGTCAGATGGCTAGTTCCGCCTCTGGGCAAGATATGGATATTGACACACAATGCATTATCGCGCATAAAGCTGCGCTTAAGTAGAAATGATGAAAGCGAGAATGCGAAGATTGCGAAGGTGTAATAGTGTTGGTATGAATAATATAACGTGTGCATTAACTTTCTATTGTATAGGAGGTTATTTGGCTATCATTAGATTTGATTTATTTAGTATCGAATTAGTAAAATATGTGAATTTTAAATATCGTCGAAAATTTATTGGAGCATCTGCCGGTTGCTATGCTCGCGCATTATTTGATTCATATTTTATTTATGTAAATAGTCTTATTTGCATTTGAACACATTCGGATTTGCATCAGATTAGTGCAAAATATTGGTTGTAGGCGACAAGTTGAAATTTATAGTCATGTATGGGCTGAAAAAACCAAGTATATTTTTTGAGCCATCTTTGTAAATTAAATTCATCTGAAAGACTTCTTCTCCAACGGAACTCCTATAGAAGATAATATAAGCAAGCGGTCAAAAATACCAAAAGGAGTACAATTATTTATTTACTCCAAAATCATATGGAGCATAATTAACCATGCATCTGTCACACCTCAGGAATTCAATGTTGCTAAGAAACTTCTCCAGGTATTGTCTCATTCCAATGAACACTCTGGATTTGCCTTAGGCAATGTATTATTCATGGTCGTTTAAAAAATTTGATCTAACATATTTAAAATTATGTCCCTACAGTGAAGGCCATCAGAGAAATCATTGTTTACTTCTGACAAAGTTGATCAACTTGGCATGTTGTACTTAACAGGCTTTGGTAATTTCAATTTATAAGAATAAGAGAAGCAAAGTGAGGAGGAAAACTCCCGTCCAATCTACATGAAAAATTCATAGCACCTGGACTGCAAGTATTTAGAAAAAAAACTATTCAGTGAGGTACAACATAGTTTCAGATAGCTCTTAGCACAAACTCAAGATACATTGGCATTGACCTTGTTAATACAATTATTACTCTAGTGTATTTTAAGAGTATGAATATGCTAATAGCACCTTCTGTGATTTAAGCAAAGCATTTGATTGTGACTCTTATAAAATATTCTTAAATAAACTTTTTCTTTACAACTTTGAGCATATTTAACTAACGGGATGCATATTGGGGGAGGAGTGTCTTCAGGGAGTTTGAGGTTGACAGTGGCTCACTCCTGTTTCTAATCTATTTTCATGATCTTCATAAGAATTAGTTCACCTCAGTTTTTTGCGCATAAGACCAATTTTACTGTGGCAAGTAGTAGCGTAACTACAAGGGGGCCTGGGGGGGCCGGACCTCCCCCAGATATCGCTAGCCCCCCCCCCCCCCCAGGAAATGGCTGACTTTGATTTTTCTTTATCCATATCACAATAACAGGCCCACCCTAGGCTCCCCCAAGTCAGATGGCTAGTTACGCCTCTGGGCAAGATATGGATATTGACACACAATGCATTATCGTGCATATAGCTGAGCTTAAGTAGAAATGATGAAAGCGAGAATGCGAAGCTCACTCCTGTTTCTAATCTATTTTCATGATCTTCATAAGAATTAGTTCACCTCAGTTTTTTGCGCATAAGACCAATTTTACTGTGGCAAGTAGTAGCGTAACTACAGGGGGGCCTGGGGGGGCCGGACCTCCCCCAGATATCGCTAGCCCCCCCCCCCCAGGAAATGGCTGACTTTGATTTTTCTTTATCCATATCACAATAACAGGCCCACCCTAGGCTCCCCCAAGTCAGATGGCTAGTTACGCCTCTGGGCAAGATATGGATATTGACACACAATGCATTATCGTGCATATAGCTGAGCTTAAGTAGAAATGATGAAAGCGAGAATGCGAAGATTGCTAATAGTGTTGGTATGAATAATATAACGTGTGCATTAACTTTCTATTGTATAGGTTATTTGGCTATCATTAGTTTTTGATTTATTTAGTATGGAATTAGTAATATATGTGAATTTTAAATATCGTCGAAAATTTATTGGGGTATCTGCCGGTTGCTATGCTCGCGCATTATTTGATTCATATTTTATTTATGTAAATAGTCTTATTTGCATTTGAACACACTCGGATTTGCATCAGATTAGTGCAAAATATTGTTGTAGGCGACAAATTGAAATTTATCGCCTCTAAAATATTCTTTTGAATATGCTGTGGATGCCTAATTGATCTGAGTTATTACATAGGGTAACACTTGGGGGCTATTAGCTTTGTGTCGAAGATTTCCGCTCCACGTATCTTGGCTAAGATGATGTAAATACACATTATAATAAGTCTTAGAGCTAAAATTATAAAAAAATAGTTATTGCATTTATTGGAAAGAACTGGCGAATTCATAACTACAGTAGAAACGTTCACGTGTTAATATTATTGAACCATAGAATTTAGAGTTGGCTCTGGTTCATGATGAAAGATCTACGTTTGTTGAAAACTTTTTTAAATACCTTCTCTTAAAGTCTTTTGACGCATTTGTATTCAGGATGATTCCAAATGTGACAATAGAAATTTAAACCTCGAAGGTAAAGTTACATTTTAAAATGCAGCTATGTATTAACTAAAAATGTTTAGGAATTAAAACGCACCTCCAGTTATATTGTATAAGTAGTCATTGAACACACTAACAAGACTGAAAAAACCTTTCAGTTTCAGCTTGTCTTGTCTTGTAAGGTGAAATATCCAGCAAACTTTTATGGTCGTTAATCTGTCCAAGAGGCGTAAGTAGGGCGCAAGTCACAATTTGATAATTTTACAGGAGAGCCATTTAAAGATAAGTAGTGGTAAATCAACCGCTGTCACTCTGTAAGGGTATTAACTAAGTAGTTTCCATTGCTTTATTAAAATAGTATTGTCACACTTTTAGGCTGATATCGCACTTTAGAAATATTGTATGAATCACAGAAAAAAAGGTACCAAAGGGACATACGCCCCTCTGTGAGATCAAGGTTGAAATAATTTGGAAACATTCGCCAGTATCGTCCCTTAATAAAGAAATTAAACAAACCAGATCAGTTGTATTTATAACTGTATTATAAATAAAAGAAAAAAACTCTAGAATACTAAAAAACAGCAAATAAGGTAGGAAGATAAAAACTGAAATTGAAACATTTTTCAAAATACTGTAGATAACGAAAAACTTTTATAAAGTATTAGCTTCCTAGAAGTTATAAGAAAAATAAAAATAGCTTTATTATAAATAAAAAAAAGTCTAGGAATCCTAAAAACAACAAATAAGGTAGGTAGATAAAAAAAATGAACATGAAACAATTCTCAAAATAGTGTAGGTAGCGGAAAACTTTTTCAAAGTTATTACTTGCCTTCCTAATAATTATAAAAAATAAAAATAACTTTATTTTAAATTAAAAAACTCTAGAAATACTGAAAAACAACAAATAAGGTAGATATATAAAAACTGAGCATGAAACATTTCTCAAAATACTGTAGGTAACGAAAAACTTTTTTTAAGTATTAGTACCTTCCTAATAATTATAAAAAATAAATAAGTTATTTGTGTGGAAGATCTCTAAAATATTTTTGTGACATCGGGTACCTCACAACTGGCGTTGGTCCTTTACACAGGTCCATAAGGCACTTGTATTTTCAGCTTCAAGCTTAATTGGAAACATGTTTCGTACATGCAGGCTGTGTCATTACTAAAGAAATATTTCTAAGGTTTCTAGCGCTTGTGATTACATAGAATAACATGGATACTACAATCGTATTCTAGATTCATGTGAATAGTAAATGTGGCATATAAGCCACTATTGATAATGTAAGATCCGACAAAATGGCCTAAGTATATTTTCTGGGTATACTCCCAGTAGCCAGATTCTATATATCATTGCGGTGTTACTTAGGCCTGTACTTACTTCTATGTATCATGAAAACCATTGCCATTGGATATACGCCCGATTGTCAGATCCTAGATCCAGAATATGGGAAAAATGTCAATTACCCTTTTTTGTCAGATCAGCGACGTTATATGTAACTGAGCTCTGCAATAATTCTAGTACGAGAATAGGTAATTTGTTAGGTTAATTATGATCTATTATAATACTGAATATTATAATTCACAAGAAATTCGTTCGTTTCGTGACTATGTGGGTTTATAAAAGCATCACCAATCATTGTTTTGAATCATTATGTAATTTTGTTATCAATTTATCAACTGATTTTCCTAGTGTAAGTAGTGCACAGCATTGGCGTCTTAATACCTTGAGCTAGTTTACTTCCATATATTAGCTATTAATGCTCATTGAGTAGGTATCTATTTAATAAAAAGTGACTGCAGGAAACTGCAAGCTATTGCTTTAAATTAATTCCTTTTGATCCTGTATTGATTTAGAGTCAGGTGTAGAGTAATTCAAATTTTATATGCATGCCAGCAGAGTAAATTTTATATGCATGCTAGTATTTGTAAAATAAATGACTATGCACGTCGGTATTTTGAAAATTAAGTTTTATCTCTAAATCTGTCATAAAATCGACAGAAACCTGCTCCTAATCTCCCGAATGTATCCAACTTTTCCGATCCTGGCCCATTTCTCCAGCGTCAAACTGTTCTCAGTGAGATTTTTAACGTAAATGACATGTCAAACTATTAAAACTTATACAGGGTGTTAATGTGACCTTATTACAAACCTCTAGTGTAGATATTATAAATGAAATAAGAACATGGGCCCGAAAATGCTTCCTCAGGGATCTAGAGCCCTTTGAAGATGGGCTTTATAAACTAGTTTTCGTTTTATGGCTCCGCAACTACTACTACCACAACCAGTTTTGGGACATAAATCACTGTTAGTAAGATCAATTATTGGGGGGGAGTGAGAACTACGTGGGTACTTGGTTAAATTTGACCCCATTCTTCTAAGATTTCTTGCCGTTCCGACATAAGCTTATAATTTTGCTATGCCTTTTACATAAAAAGAGTACTCTCGGTAAAAGTCGCAAAATGTCACCGTTTCTTTGCAAATTGCCTAAAAATAAACTCACTGTTGTCAAATATTTGTTATTAAGTTAGTGTCATGGTTAAGTCATGGAAGATCACACTTTCGCTGAATACGCCGACATTCTTTTGATCTATGGGGAAGCTCGATATAATGGTAGAGCCATTATATAAAGAGCGGTTTCCTGAAAGGCGAATCCCAGCTCACACACTGTTTGAAATGGTCAATCAACGGCTGAGGGGAAACCGGCTCCATAAATGTTAAATGGTTGGAGGATAATGGCGAGAAAAGCACCTTGCGAACCCCGGATTGTGAGGAAAGGGTGCTTGGGCAATTTGAAAATAATCCTTCTGCAAGTACTCGAGCAGTCGCACAGGCCATGAATGTAAATCAGGGCAGTGTATTGGAGGTTGGTCATGAACAGCTTCTTCGCCTCTACCATCTTCAAAAGGTGCAAACATTGGGACCAAATGATTTCATGCCCCGTGTAGAATTTTGATCTTTGTACAGAAAAACCTTGATTTCCGAAATATGTACTTTTTACTGACAAGACTGTGTTTACAAGAGAAGGCATTTTTAAATAATCAAATAGTCATGTGTGGGCTGAGGAAAACTCTCATGGTGTTTTCATAAGAGGGTATCAATATAGGTTCACGGTTAATAGTTTAACCGGTACTATTTGCCTAGATTTTTTAAGAAATGTGTTGCCAGAATTATTAGGAGGTCTGCCCCTAAATATACAACAGAATTTATGGTTCCAGCAAGGTGAAGCTCCAGTTCATTTTTCGCTCCTTGTCCGCGAGTACCCAAATGAAAATTTTAGAAGACGTTGGATTGGCCGCGGGGGCCTTTAGATTTTTCCTTTGGGGGCATACGAAAAGTCTCGTTTGTAAAACTGCAGTCGAATCAGCAGAATATTTGGTGGCTAGAATTTTCGTTGCATCTGAATTCATCCAAACCATAAACGTTTTTTAACCAAGTCAATTTAAATATGCTGCGTAGATCCAATAAATGTATCGAGCGTGGTGGTCGGCATTTTTAGCAACTATTATTTTAAATTCCTTTTTGTAGCACCTGCCATATTAAACGTAATTCATGTATCGATATTTGTATTAATTCCATCATGAAATTATTGTTGGGTTATTGATTATAATTTATTTTAAGAATGATATGTCATAAGATAATTTGTTCCCAAATTATTATTTTTTTTTAGGATTTTTATGTCTGCGCCACTGATTCCAAATATTTATCTTAAATAACACTGATTTAATTTACCTTTGGGGCCTTAATATGTGTACGGAACCTCATTGTTCTGTTGACCTAATTTCCTTAAGACTTCAATAATAATTAATTGCCTAATCTTAATTTGTTTGTAGCCAATTTTCAAAGAAACAGTGACATTTAGCGATTTTTACCAAGAGTACCCTTTTTATGTAAAAGGCATAGCAAAATTACAACCTGATGTGAGAACGGCAAGAAATTCAAGCTTTATGGGGTCAAATTTTCCCAAGCACCCACGTGGTTCACACGCCCCTGGTTAAAGTTAGCATTATCCAATATCCTCAAATAAATGAACTTACTAACAGTAATTTATGTTCCAAAATTGGTTGTTCCGGAGCTATGAAACGAAAACTAGTTTATGAAGCCCATCTTTAAAGGGCTCTAGCCCTTGAGGAAGCCTATCTACCCTAGAAGTTTGTAACGTGGTCACATTAACACTCTGCATTGGTTTAAATTTGTTAGTTATGTCTCAAAAGCAAAGCTGTCCATTCGTACACGTAAAATTGGTGAAATATGAAAAACTTAAGAATGTTTTTACGAAATTCTGCACGTTTTACTTTAATCTCGATTTTGTAAAATGTTGTAGATTTTTTTTATAGAAATATCGAGGTTTACAAATACGAGATGGTTTTCTTCAAAATAACTACATGTTGGCTTAGAGTAGATTTTTCAAATTGAAAATCAAAAAAGTCATCAATTCGTCATTTTCAATCGTTTGGTATACTATAGTCTTATCCCTATAATGTACGAAGCTTTATTTGCTCCAGATTGTTCGATTTTCCAGTAATAAATGGTCATCTGATAACGTGTCGTGACAAAACTCAAAATTGCGAAAAGTTTAAATTGAACTGGCTCATCCTGTATAAAAGGCATTATCATTATAAAGCGGCCTCTTGTGAGGCTTTTAGCGTAAACTTTCGTCAAGTGATGAGTTTTTTTTATAAAGCATTTATTTTTTTAGAAGGAAATGGAAAAATGAAAACCTTCATTTTTTGATGTAGAAATCGGTGTTTTTACATTTTCCCTCAAGCGTTTTTTCTACAAATTCCCTATTAAATTATCGTCCCGGTTTCTTCGATCCTCGCGATTTTTTCAGCGCTAAAACGATTCATAATGACAGTGATGAAAATACTGGTCAGTTTCCGATTCTCGCCAATTTCAATAGGGTTTGAAACACCGTCAAAAAGAATATGTTCAGAAAGTTTCATCCAAATTAATAAATTTCTTCGACAGTTATCGTGTATCAAAGCAAAATTTTAAAAAATCGCACATTTGATGAAATACATCTGAAACCGAAAGTCGGATCGCCAAAAGCAACTAAACATCGGCTGCCCCCAAGTGTTGCCTAATACCGTGTAAAATTCGAAAACTCCAATCTGAGCTATTTTCGAGAAAAAAGAGGAAGTTTTCATTTCAGCGTTACATAGCCGAGCGTGACTGCTCAGTATTATACACTGCCTAGGAGAACGAGAAAGTGTAGTGGGCGCACCAAAAGCTCTCGCCCACTAGAAAAAATTGTGCTTTACTTCAAAAATTCAGTTACTGTTGGCTGCCTAGAAAGCTAAGAGCCTTAAAGTGTTTTTAATAAATATACATTTTCTGGGTTAAAAAAATCTTAGAAGATATTACAGATTTTTTTTCTGTCATTTATTTCTACATATCTGCTCGCCCAGTATATCCATTTTGAGCCAGTATCATTGCCCAACTTGAAATTCTCTTGCAAATATCCAATAGTAAACAAATGGTTGTGGCCTATTCTGTCTAGGTTATTACTACTGCATTTAGCCATCTCTTAAATCAGTTACATAAAACGACAGATGCTGTTCTTGAATCAACGTTCAAACTGGTTGTTACACTAAGATACTTCTTCGAGCAGTCGCCAAGACATGCTTATGCTTATCTTCCTATTTTCAGGCCTATCACAACAAACAAATTAAGTTTTACCTAGATTAGTCACCGTAACAGCTAATTTAGATCTAGATTAGCGTATTTAGCTTCTGTCTCCGCATCATGGTGCTAGAGTGCATTTACAGAGGCGTCCTTCAGGCCTATGAGTAAATAATGTAAAATAAAATGGATAATTAGCTTAAGAAATATTTTTGGAGCAAATATACGCTCAATTTCTGAAGGGTCAACGTAACAAAATAATTTTTCCGATCTTAATCGCAAAAGTTGTAGACAGATTTGTTCTTTCTACCTATCCAAGGTTAATTTAAAAAAAATGGACTATTTACAAAAATGTGGCCACTCTTCCGTAGACCCAAATGACTCTTGAAATGGTATATTTAAATCTGTAATAGATATACAACTATCCGGCATGAAAATATCCGGTGACCTAAAACAAACTGGTGTAATGCTATCTGGCATATTTTTGTTCGAAGAATCCGCTTTAGAAAGGAGTCCTGTCATAATTTGGTTTTCTAATCTTATTAGGGGAATTGTAAGTTGCAGCCAAAGACATAAAAAAATAGACAAATTTGATTACTAAATATCAAGACGCCAACATCGTTCCCTTTCTTCTTTCCCCTCTTTAAAATAGTATGCAAGCCGTACTATTACTTACCGCTACTGCGGCGCTGCTACCGATGAAACCTAAGAGTATGTCTGTATCATGGAAAAGCGGCAGCTTATTCTTAATGGCGTGACAGATTGGAAAATAGACCATGTCAAAATATAAATTTTTCGCTTTAAAGTATACCATGTAGATTAATACGAAGTGGTATACCTATCTTCCGCTAGAAACTTTATGTAAACTGGACCCTATGTCACTACTTCACCACTGCACATTGTTCACGAAATCAGCGGTACTCCCTCTTGTCGTGCACGCCCACGACGCGTAGCCGGCTTGCGTCTGCCTTAAGCATTGGATGCTAATGATGCAGTCCTATTTGTAAATTGCTCATTATGCGGTTCATATGCCTGACTCACTCAGCGGTTTATATTTTTTTTTTACCGAAGGTGTGGGTTGAAGACTTTTGGCAGTTATAGTAAGAGCGCCACTAAATTTTTTTTGCACGAAATGCAGCAGAAGCTCAATAAACAAGATAGCTAGATCAGCAAAGGATTTAATTGTAAATTTAACATTCAAAATGACAGATAGCAAGAACGGTATACGATTATTTAGATAACTGGCTTGCAGTGGTAATTATGACTTCTTTAATTAAAATGATTGATAAAAAGAATGATATACTATAATCAAAATAACTGACTTACAGTCTTAATTATACCTTCATTAATTAAAACGATAGCTAACGAGAATGGTACACTATAATAAAAATAACTGACTTACAGTCTTAACTATAGCTTCATTAATTAAAACTGATGCAACGGAGAATAAGATACGCAATTTATGTGCTTAAATAGAAAATAGGTTTTACGTTACTCTAGTCGAGTCGTAGTGTTGTAGAGACGGCTTCCTGGATCTATGCCCGTATGTCACATATGATTGTGTCACCCCAACGAAAAAAGGCCCTAATACGGCTACGACAGAATTAGCTAGGTCGGCTCGAAATTCTGTCCCTCAGAAAGACACTGGCTCTCGGAAAGACTCTAGTTATATGATAATTAATTTTAGCTATCTTAAATAACAGTACTCGTGTCGAACATACTGACCCAGAGTTCGATTCCCGTTGGTTTTCAAAAAAAATAAGGTTTTCTTTGTAAAAAGTTTTTTCTTCATTTTGGGCATGCCTTGGGTTAGTTTTTGTTGGTTGCGCCCTCATAGCGAGCGGAGGGTCATGCGTGAAGTGAAATAATAGTCAACGTTTCATTGTGCTCATTAGGTGCCGTGCTACGGCTAGCTCCAAGTATGACAATATCGATACCACAAATTAACCAGTAAACATACAAATTCGCAATATTGTATTCTGTAACATTAACAGAATACGAAGTATGAACACCAAATTAATTTTATTTCGTGATGAATGAAATTTATATTCTCCTTTGTTTCTGTAATCAATCTGCCATCAATCCTCTAATCAATTATCAATTAAACGTTAATTGGTTTTTCCCCGAACTGCAACTTAAAATTTATACTTTTAGTTATGAGCATATTTCAATATTAATAAATTACGTCTAGTCTTTTTCATTTTTGTAATGGCTTATAATTTTCTGCTTGACAGCAGACTTATTTCAGTGTTACCTGACTTTAGACAGGTGTCCCCTAAAATGTTGCGCCTATGGCGCGCCACCGGGAGAGACATGACGCAGGCGCGTAGTTGTGGCCGTATGTACATGAACGAAATCTTAGACGCGCTTCGGCCATCATCTTCATCATTTCCATTCATTAGTTTATCCCCTCTTCACGTTAATGTTTCTAATGTTGGCATGTGAGCATTTGGTGATTTACGCATGACCTGCTCTGTCTATTGTTTTTGATATGTCTTTGGTTGCTGCAGAACAATACCTTCTAGCTATTGTTCCTCTAAACGAGCTATCCCCGAAAGACTGTTACTACATTTTGATTTTTTTTAAAAGCAGATTATTTGCACGATGTAATTTTTAACTGAATTTTAAAATAATTTGTGCCGAAATGTTTCCTATTGACTGGCTTTATTATCGACAGTTCCAAAAATATTATTGCGTGGGCATTTAATTACATTCTAATACGCAGCATGTTTGTTAGACCCACGTTGACAGATATTTTTATGTACAACATAAAACGAGTAATTGTATTTGCATAGAACGCAAATAAAATTAAGTTGCGGATGGTGAGTTATCCGCGGGGGGACCAGAAGGAATTAGAAATTTTTGCTGAAGCTTTGCAATTTTAAATAATAGAGCTGGTAGCATCGGAGTGGAACTGTACCTTTCAATATTTAAATAAATGGATGAGTTGGCATATCTTTTATTTACTGACGGTAGCCCTTAGCGTTTCTCGCCTGAAGATAAATTTAAGAAGCACACGCACGTGCATAATCAATGCACACCCACACATACTACTTATACACGCACACACGTCACTGTGTACGGCATCGTCCGCTTAACATGCGACGTTAAAATGAGTATATGCCATTTAATATCTCATTTATATTGACAACTTAGACACTATTGTGCTCATTATCATACTGACAAGGAAATTACTCGAGCAGTCTTCTTGATTTACTCCCATCTCAATTGCTGGTCTGCTCTTTTGGGTAACATCTTTCTCAAAGGCTTTTACCATTCATTTTATAGGATCATTGCATAAGACGGCTTCAGACTTCTCTAAAGTATGCCTTACGATGAGCGGATGAGCGTTTGATGAAACAAATCATAAACATAATTCACCTAAGTGTTAAAGTCTAATAAATTATTATTAATAGCATTTAGAAATAGTGCACCCCAACGCAAATCCAAGTAAATTTTCATACGTCAGTGGTTTAGTCGGTTTTTGATGCGAATTCATGAACTATGTTATTAATTGAATGGTGTGTAATTTTTATTCTGATTAATGATAAAAATCAATAATAAAATAATAATTTCGAAAAAATCAGGAGCCTAATAAGTTTTTCATTAAAATTGTATCCATAGCTAAGCCCCGCCAGATCATGAACATGCTTTCCTATTTGAATATCATCTTCAAAAATAATGTTAGTCGATAGTCGCCAAATTCATACAATTCCATTAGAATGAGAACCCAAATTTAATTTATTAGTATTTGTTGGCACTAGCTAGTATGTTGTTGAATTTCGACTTCCTAATGTATCTTAGCTCAAAACTCAGAATTAAAACAGAGAATTTCAAGTTCAAAGTTAGAAATGCACGTTCAAACTCGGACTTCTAACTTTTAACTTCCTTTCTATGCCGTCCTATCATCTTATATGACGAGATGAACATACATAAAAAGCCATTGGTAGATAAGATAAACTTAAAATCAGAATCTTGAATTTGAACTCTGAGTTTTGGTTTCAAACTATGAGTTTAGACTATATTCCGATTTTAGACTCGAATTGTCGAGCTGAATGCGAGTTCAAATTTCAGAATTGCAACATATAATTTCGACCTTAAATTCATGATAGGATAAACACCTATAAAGAAGATAAATTAAAATCAGAATTCTGGATATGAACTCTGAACTTCGACCTCAAACTCTGTGCATAAATTCGAAATTTTGTAACACTATTTGTTAATTGCTTAACAAATGTCAAGTTTACTAATTGGCTTTAGTTTTATTTAAAGGCGTGGGTCTATGACTTGTTAGTTAGGTGAAGGCGCCACTAATTTTTTTTATTCCTTTTTTTTATTTTTGATTATTCAAAATAGGGCAGTAAAATTTAGAAAATTGCCCTATATAAGAATATCGTGAAAATTGATGTTAGCATATCAAAATAAACATATGGGTTCTAATTACTATTTATTTAAATATTGAAACATTCCCAAACAATCCAAATACAAATTATATTCCCAAATTAATTGGAGGTTAATTTAATCGCTCATAAACTTGTGAGAATACTCTCTATAAAGTATTCCATCTAGATTATCAGGCTATTAAATCAAAACAAAACAAGATACTAAGTTTTAATCTATGTCCTATAACATGAATATTGCCCAATTTCAACCAAACGTTGAATTCCTAAAGGTCTGACTAAATGCAGTCAATCACGAAACACTATAAATGGGAGATATTTTACTAAATCAACTTTCTTCTAAATCAATTCCATGGCAGCGATAATATCATTCGACCAATCGATACTAAAAATATACTACTTCAATACGACAACCTGTGAATTAAATATGTACACATATAGCCGGTTAAAATCTACGGGTGAAAACGAAGTGAGCTCAGTTCGATACGGGTAACAAGACGAAAAATTAAAGTTAAAATTGCAGTTGTGTGAAACAAATTACTGCCACGAGGCGTACAGCCAATTACAGTAAAAATAAATCAATTAATTAATATAATATTAGCAAAATGAATTCTCTACTAGAAACAATATCAGATTGAATAATGAGAAAACAAGTATCTCTAAAGCGATTTTAATAAGAGACGAAAATAGATATGGTACACGATAATAGATATCTTACAGCTGATTATCGGTAAGTTCCTTAAGCAAACATGGTAAGTTCAGTAAAAACGAGAAATAACGGTAATAGATACGATATGGAAAGCAAACGACCTGCAGTCGTTTAAGAGTAAGTACATTAATAAAAATGATAAATAACGATAATAGGTCGTTTAACAGTAAGTTCATTAAACTAATCGGTACATAACGATAATAAAGAAAATAAAAGGTTATTAATTAAAAAAGGTAGATCCTCCTTTTTTCTAGTAGATTTGCAGAGATGGAATCCACCGGAGTTTCCTGCGAAGCTACGTCTCCATCATGTGGTCGTATTACCTCGACAAAAGGCCTCTATCTGGCTAAATGGAACCGGGAACTCTCTAGGTCGGCATAGAAAAGGCCGCTGACCGACGTTCAGCCCCAAGGGAGGAAGTTCTGTCCCACAGAAGGACACGGTAGGTCACGGAAAGTCGTTCGTCTCACGGAAGGTCACGGCATGTCACGGAAGGTCCCTAATTAAATTGTAAATAATTGTCTGTATTCAATATAGACACACTAACATGTAACACACCTTTTTTTTATAGGGACGGTAACCACACTAGTTGTTAACGCCTTTATCAGTGTCAGACAATACGGCCGATGATTTCAGAAACTACACTTGGTAGAATGTTTGCCAATGAATTTCACTACAAAATCAGATGGTAATTAGACCTGATGGTCAAAAATAAAAACGAAAATTTTAGAAATTGTAAGCCGATCATCTTTTATCTCCTAAACGCTTGAGCGTGTAGGAGAGAAGGTCCATCAATTCTCCCCAAAAAGAATATATACCACATCTGTCAAGGGGACGTCCCAAAAGATCATCCTTCAAGCGACTCGGAATAGCATTTCTTGATACTGGTAGATTGTACTCGGAACTAAGGAGGTAGCGAGAGTATTGACAACACAAATCGACCAATAAAAGGGAAAAATCGCACTACTGGATTTTGTAACATCTAGAACGTTACAATTTTTAGGGTGAATTGGAAATTCCGTATATGACCTTAAAATTCAGAATTGAAAGAGAAAAGTTGGGGATTTAACTCAAAATGTTGAGTTTAAACTTGGAATGCTAACTTTAAATTTTCTTTCTGCGCCCACGTTTCTTTTTATATTTGTTCCGAATTTCAATTCGAAATTTCAACTTCATAATCCGAGTTTAGACTCGAAACGTCGGCTTTATCTCTTAATTCAAAGTTTAAAGTGGATCGCTTATAATAGTTTTTATGAATCTAATACCTTCTTTCACGGTAGGTTTCAAAGATGTATGGTGATATACCTATTTAAAAAAGGAAGTTTAAAGATGGTCGTCATATTATTGAATGTCTATTATATTTTTATATCTGTTATAAGTTTTAATGTTAATTTCTGGAGTTTAGTCAGGCGCTGGGCCCTTAAAGGTGGGGACCCTCAGGGTTCAGTGCTGAGACCAATTTGCTGACAGTTAACGATCTGGGCTCCATCAAGCTGCGGGGCCGGTTTGTTCGGTTTTCTGATGATACCACCATTATGTTAGACTGCTTATTGTTCAAGATCTTCAAATTGCGCCGAGAGAGTGCGGCGCGGCGCCTCAAAAAGGCTTGTTTTTAATGTTAGTAAGACATTTATTTTGGGATTTAAGTGCGATGTCGGGGGTTTGACGTTCGATAAGCGCACTTCATTGCAGGATAGAGAGAGTTGTAAGTTCTTGGGTATCTCTATTGATGGTCGCCTAAGGATTGAAGATCATATCCAGAGTCTCGCATTAAAACTATCTTCGGGTTGTTTGGCGGTCCGGATTGCAAGACGTGAGTTTGACGGCGTAGTTGCGCGCTCAGTTTACTTCTCTCTGATTGAGTCTCACATGCGTTATGGCATGCTCTTTTGGGGTCTGAGTGGCAAAGGTTTGTTGGGCGTTATACTTGTGCTTCAGAAGAAAGCAGTTAGGAATCTGTGTTTGGCTGGTTGAGAGACTCTTGCAAGCCACTCTTTATTTCGGAAAAAAATCTCATTTTTTTCTCTCTTTATCTTGAAACAGTTATACAGATTAACAAGTGAGATAGACCTCCGTCTAACACTGGTCATGTGACTCATCAAATGAATGAGTTTTCTTTGCCAGCTCGCTAATATACCTTAGTCGGAAGACCTACAATCATGTTCCTCTCTGCATCAAGAATGTTGAGGATATTAAGCTTTTTAAGCGCAAATTGTAAAAGCTGCTTTTGCCCTGGACGTATTGCAGCATTGAGCAGTATTTCAACGATACTTTTAACTTGCCATGAGCTTTAGTTTATGTTGTTTGTATTTTTGTATGATTGTTAATGTCTTATCTCCTGTATTGAATAGTTTGCAGTTTTTTTAAAACAATTTTAAATCGAAATGCTGTTGTGTTATTTCAGGTGCATTTACAATTGCCCCAATTTTCATTTGCCCCAATCGACCTTATCTGTTGTTTGACTTCATATTGTATACCTAATACTGTTTTATACGTATGTATTTATTTTAAATTTTTTCTCCTTGACTATATTTGTTATTTTTTCTCGTTCTGTCTTTTCTCTACTCTAGAGCATATATTGCGACAGCCTCTATTTTAAAATACTTATAGTTCAGCTTTGTCAATAATGATTAATGTAATAAATACAACCTCTGAGAGACTGTTCGACGTATTTCACATAATCACGTGAGGGCATGACGCATAATCACTATCAACACACTTATGAATAATAATATTGCATATGCACATGCATATGGTGTAATGAATCGTTTAACGTAATGACAGTATAGAACCAGAAGAGTAAAATGATAATCGCTAAGAGTCACTTATTACCGATAATGCCGCCACTGCTGGTGCCAGTTGCTTAAGCTATCTTACCTCAATACGAAAAGTGATTTATAAACCTTTTTATGTGACAACTTGATCTTATATGTGCATCTGCCATTTTAACGGTTTTTAATTACGCACTGCTGCCACAGAAACAAATCTCCTGGTTTGAGAATTTATTGTTATTTGACTCTTGTAGATAAGAGCTTTAGAACTAACAGTTCATTATTATTCTCTGATAAATAATTCGCGCATTGGCCTACAGCTGTATGAGATACATATTTAAAGTGGTTCAACGCTTTACCTAACTATTGAGGAAAAATGAGCGTTTAAAACAGTTTCGTATAAATGTAGAAAATCCATCATAAAACTTAACCCTCCTAATTTCGTAAAGCCAAAAAGGGGTTTATTTAATTTTTGATTTACAATAGCTGCCACTCAGTTAAACGTAACCTAGACGTAAAATTTTGTATTTCAAGCCGCACAGCACTAAACATAACAGAAAATATTTATTTTCCTATAAAAAAAAGTAAAAGGAATCTGGCCAAACAAATATCTAATGTGGCAAACTTTGTCTAAGATAATTCAAACTGATCACTTCAAAAAATTTGTACGTTCAATGTCTAAATAAAATAAAAGGTGTGATTTAAACGAGAGATAATGCATGGTACCAATAACATAAACCATAAACGATTCAGGAATTCCAATTCTTTCACGTTCGTCGACTGAAAATATTCATGTTTTTAGAGGCGGAGAATTGAATTTATATAAATATTTAACTGAGAGTTATTGTTTAGAAAGTCTCAAACTTCATGCTTGAAACGGGCCCATCTATAATATGTCAATTCTACCGTTTCACTATTGTGAAACATTTTGAGCAGTCACAGATAATGCAATGAAAATTAGCGGCAAATGAAAATTTAGTGCCAAAAATCATTCCCACATCACGAAAATGGTCAACTCCACTAATTACTTCATTATTTAGACTGTAGTTGAAGTGAACTGGCTTAACTAACAACACAGTTTTATCCACAATTCTAAAACAGAAACTCGTAAAATAAACTTAGAATTGCAAATTTGCTTTACAACCTCCAAATCATTATTATTTAACAATTCCGCAAAGCAAACTTAAAATTCAGATGGGTCGCTTTTCAGAATTTGAATTTTATTAAAATGTTCCAGCTTTTTTGCAGAATTCTGTAAAACTAACTCGAAATTTCTGATTCTGATTTAATCTACAGAATTCTGTGAGGCAAAGTTGCAGTTCCGTGGAATAATCTTGGAATTGTGAGTTTGATTTGCGGATTTTTTCTGCAATCTCCTAATACTAAGAATTCCAAAAAACTAGGAATGCCGCAAAATTTATTTGGGACAAATACCTACGGAAAACTATTGAAAAAACCCAAAATCTAGAATAAAAACGAAGAAATACATGTGGAACCATTTGGAACATTTTTGTGACAACGAAATTATAAATTAATTAAAGTAAATCCGTTATTGCTCGACTATGTAGGCGGCCGTGAAGTTTCGCTTTTCCTTCGCCGGAGCTTTACTTTTCACTTTTCCGCCGGCGGAGGTAAAAGTGTTGTCATAGCAACATAGATACAATACAAACAGACAACAAAATAAGCGTCAACAACTCAAGATTTATTAAACTACAATTTGTATTTATCACTCAATTTGTGACTGCATGTCTAAATATCACTAATTTAGGAACAAATTGGTTATTATTTAATCGAACTTACTCAATAACTGCTTATCAATATGGAATTAAAACGCAATCTTAAAAAAATAATTATTGTTGACAGTGTCCACTGAGAGCTTTATGTTGCATTACTTTAGCAACAACCTGTGCCTATTCACCGAGACCGGTGTAAGCCGCCTTGCGAACCCACTTATCTTTAATAATAATTAGATATTTTTACTTTTAAAAAGAGATGTTTTGCATTAATTTGTCGACATTTGAAGAAAAAACAGCATATTTTATTTGGAGGAAAAGTTACTTTTCATGGCTTGCTCTCTATTACCAGCCTCACTCCGTTCGGCTGTTAAACACGAGTGCGCCATGAAAAGTATCACTTTTCCTCCATATAAAATACTATACTATTACCGCTAGTGTCAACATTGTATATTAGATACCTACTAGTTTTAAAAGGCCATATTTTTGCACGAGCATGAAATTAGGAAACGTGATACTTTCCCACACGCGATTGCCGTTACCGGAACGACGCAGGTGGATTTATACAGACAAATTAAGTTAAGTTAAACTAAAGTAACGAATCTAATTATTATGAATACTAATGTTAAAAACACACTTTGTGTGCATTTTTGTTGCATTCTGCAAATAAGTTAGAATAGCTGGTCCAGCGTAGTTAGTTGATGGTAACTCAAAGCATCAATCGTAGATTGCAAAGTGCACGAGGATGATGACGACGGAGATGGCATCGGTTGCAAGTTCTTAGTATATGAAAAAAATTTATTTCAGATCATTTTATTCTGTTCTTCCGAGTCCTCCAGGTAACCTTCAGCAACAGCAGTTGATTTCCAGCCTCCAAGACGAATTATATTGGATATCCCTTCACCTGAATCTGATAGAAATGTTGCCGAGGAACGTCTGAAACTGTGACCTGTGTAACGTTCTGGGTTAGGCTATCTGCACACGAAGCTTCTCGTCATAGACGCGTATTAGACGCGACGCACGGAAGGTGTACGTCGCGTCTAATACGCGTCTAACGTATGTCCCGAAAGTTTTGGCACAAAATTTTTAACCAAATATGTTTGTAATACGTAACTTTATTTAAACTTTTATTATTTGCTATAATTAACGGCTTAGTAACTAACAAAATTATTAACTTAAATTAAATGAAAGGGTCCGTGTTGCTCAATTAGGCGCAATTTTCTGCGAACATCACGCATTAGGTTCTGGACAACTTGAACATCTATTTCGCCTATCTTTCCAAAAATTCTACGCCGTAGTTGTTCCTCATTTTCAGCTTGCCACTCTCCATCATACACTTTGCAGATAACAATGCCCAAAAATCTTCAATTGGGCGGGCCTGAGGCAAATTAGGGGGCAATCTTGCCTTGGTACGAAAGGTATGTTATTTTGATGAAGATAATTTTGAGTTGCTCTTGCATAATGGCAGCTTGCTAAGTCAGGCCAAAACATAACATCATCTCTATCGTGATGTTGGTGTACAAAATCAGCTAATTTATTGAGGCAGTTGTTAACATACCTTTCCGCATCTATAGCTTCCCCCCTAACTCGACCCACATAAGGTCTGGATATCCCTCTAATCGAAATCGCACACCACACCAAAACTTTATCAGCAAATTTTGCTCTTTCCTTATATTTAACATTGTTTGGACACTCTTCTATATTGTCCGTATAAAAAGCATCGTTTCCTTTGATTTCCGAGTTGGCAAGTGTAAAGTATTTTTCATCGTCTAGAATAATGACTTTCTCATTTAAAAGATGTATCCGCCTAAGTTGACGACAGCATCTTGGTATCCGTGCTAATTAATATTCGGTATATTTAGGGCACTTTAGTCTTTTTCGATATTTTTGGCAGTTTCTTGCGAATTTCCGCGATACTGTACTCTTTGAAGAACGGAATTGCCGCCCTAATTTTCTTGTAGAAACCCCGACTCTGTCTTTTGCTCTTCTTATCAACCTTTCCGCTCTTTCTCGCGTAAAATTTCTTGGTCTTCCAGTTTTTGGAAGATTTAAATAGAGAATTCCTTCTTCACATTCGGCTATAGTACGGTAAATAATTCCGCGTGAAATATTTTGGGTTTGAAAAATGCGTACTATTTCAGCCATCGAGATTCGTCCAACCAAATTATAAATACTTTTTCGTAATTCTAATTTATAAGACATTTTAATGCAACTGATTTAAAAAAAGGACATGTCAAACTAATGTGAAGGAAATAAACAGTTTTTTGTTTCCAAAGCCATCTCGATATATTATCATTATAACCTATTTCTAGGCCCCTAAATTTTGTGCCAAAACTTTCGGGACATACGTTATGACGAGAAGCTCCGTGTGCAGATAGCCGTAGGTAAATAAGTAGCGATCTCTGCCGGCATCTTACCAAAGGTGTTCACGCCTACGCACTGAACAGAGCATGCATTTTCCTTTTTTATAATTGATTAAAAAAAAACGACGGTGCGTGGTGGTAGGAGGCCGTAAATTTGCATAGTTTTTATAGAGCTTCAAAAAGGTTTCATTATTTACGTCTTCAGATACAACAAAGGATCTAGAAATATGAGTTTTTGAATGGGAAATTTTCACAATAATCAGGTTTCCTTTACCTTGAATATCGTCAAGCGTGATTTTCATAAGCTCCGCTCTGCGAAGAGCACCGGCTAAAGCAAAAATGGTACTTACTTTAATCATAAGATAAATCTCATCAGGAGCTAGCATAAACTTGGATATGTCTTCTTTAGTGCGCTTTCTTTGCTCGAAAACCAACATGTTGCTTTTTTAGGAATGCTGTCAACTTTTAACTAAACATTTCACCATCGAGTAACGCGACCATAGGGTACCTTATTCTGGTCGAAAAAATACGTCAAAAAAACTACTTCTCTAAGACTATTCACACCTTTTTCCTTACACCAAAATTGGATGTATTGCTGTTCATATCTTTCTTTTGATTTGCTAGGTAATAGATCTGAATTTACCTCATCTGCGGCCTTCAAAATAACTTCTGGGAGCTGTTCGTCCGACGAATCTATTAAAAATAACTTAAAAAATTCAGAATCTGTCACTTCGACTTACAACTTTTACGTCTTGATGACATACCTTGGTTGTCGTAGCAAATCTTTGGTTACCATGCCAAACCATCTGACACAGCTTAGTTTAATGGTTACGTGAATTGATCAAAAAATCAATGAAATGTAATGTTAAGATTGACATTTTTATTTTGACGCACTAGTGAGGGAAAATATCGCTTTCCCGCCCTAGTGCGGGAAAGTGACACTTTCAAAATTGAAATGCGTGCGGGAAAGTGGGTAAAAACGCACGATCGCAGAAAAAGTACTTGTCGTGTCATCCCCATCTGTCAAGTCAAAGTGTCAAATCAAATGTTCTGTCAAATTAGCACCATCTGATATCTGTTCAGAGAGAGTCGCGTTGAAAGTACTTTTTGTACGAGGGTGCGGGTAGTTACTACTTCCCGCACTCCTGACAGTGTGGGAAGTAAGCCTTTTCCACACTAGTGCGGAAAGTAGTATCCGTACCTACTAGATTTGCCTTATTTCAAACCACCCACGTAGATAACATCGCCATGACGCTGTTTACCTTGTTTACTAGCACTCTCAAATAGTGCCATTAAATTGTTATGATGGCAATGCAAGAAGATTCGGATATTCCAGTAGATATTTTGGAATTAGGAAATGATGTAAGTTTGGAATTGATTCCTGTAAAATCCCGACATCGATACGAAAAAGACCACAATGTGTTTTAAGATTGGTGTCATAAGAAAAACGTTGGCATTGTCTACAAAGAAAAGGTACTGTTAGCATATTTTTCGCAGACTTCCACGTCTTTTAAGCCTTCAACTTTTTGGTCACAAGAATAATAAATAGCCAGAATCCAAACTCTCAACTGTCACCGTGTATATTGACATAAAGCGCTGGGAGACTTTCACAGCTAGAATTACATGAGCATGCTTACTGCATTTTTACTCATTTAATATTATCCATCTTATTAAGAAAATAGTACGGAAAGCGGGATAGCTGAACCATTGTTTATATAGTGCTGACCTTTAGTTGAGAATAAGTGAAACTAACCGAAAGTTGATTGGACGACTATCCCAAACTAACCAAGCCTACTAAATTGATTATAACGTATCGGAACCAGCTCAAATAAGTAAAATAGGTTGATATAAATGAAACTAACCAAAAGTGGATTAGACGACTAACCCAAACTAACCAAAGCTATTAAAATTGATAATAACGTATCACAACTGGCTCAAATAAATAAAATAAGTTGAGACTAAGTGAAACTAACCGAAAGTTGATTGGACGACTAACCCGAACTAACCAAATCTATTGAAATTGATTATAACGTATCGGAACCGGTTCAAATAAGTAAAATAAGTTGACACTAACTGAGATTAACCGAAAGTTGATTAGACGACTAACTAAAACTAACCAAATCTATTAAAATTGATTATAACTTATCGGAACCGGCTCAAATAAGTAAAATAAGTTGAGATTCGATAAAGAAGTATTCACTTCCATCTTCCATCACGTATAGCTGTGATACTCGTGACTTTTTTATTTGTAAATTTGAATGCCTTTTTTTATGTACTATATTAATAGATAATTTTGCATATTAATGAAATATCTGGCAGCGTTAGTATAGCGGAGTATTTTGATATGGTAGGATTCAACAGAAAATTATTATTTGGAACGGTTTTAAAATTAAAACTAACGCCCAAACGCATCGTAACGGATATCTGTGAATTTGTCAAATACTGATGGTTTGGAAATAGTTATTTTCCTAACAAGTGCGCAAAGTGATACTTTTCCGCACGCGACTGATGTTGACCGAACGACGCGAAGCGGAGTTCGGTCAATCAGTCGAGTGCGGAATAGTCACTTTGCGCAAGTGTTAGGAACAATATTTTTTCTACTAGCGCGGTCTAAACAAGCACATAATAATAATGACCCGTATTTAAATAAAAGAAAAAGTGTCTGTCAATTTTGTGATACTTCATTTTACACCTAGATTTGTTTAAAATCTGTCAATCTGACAATTATAAGTATTGCTGCTTGACATAATTTTTTACTTCTATACCGAGGATTTCAAAATATATGGCGTTTGGTTTAAGTTACAATATCGCGAATTACGAAAACTTTTAGGGAAATGAGTATAATTATGACTTAAAACGGTTTCTTTTATTGCATAAAAAGTCCAAAAGTGTAAAGTTTCTAAAAATATATGATCATTTTCTTGTCTCTGGTGATTTTAGAGAATTTTACTTTCCCGCACATTTTCCCGCATAGCGTGCGGGAAAGTACTACTTCGCGCACTGAGTAGCGTGCGCAAAGCAGCCACTTTGCGCACGCTCGTAGAAAAAATTCATTAAATAAACGGTACTACTTTCACGCTTATTGAAACTATCGGAATCGGTTCAAATGACTAAAATAAGTTGAGCCTAAGTGAAACTAACTGAAAGTTGCTTCAACGACTAACCAAAACTAACAAAATCTGTTAAAATGTATTATAACGTATCGTAACAGGTTCAAATGACTAAAATAAGTTGTTACTAAGTGAAACTACCCGAAAGTTGATTGGACGACTAACCAAAACTAACGAAATCTATTAAAATTTATCATAACGTATCGGAATAGGTTCAAATGACTAAAATAACTGGCTACTAAGTACCATACTTGGACGCCTAACCAAAACTAACCTAATGTATTAAAATTTATTATAACGTATCGTAGCCGGTTCAAATGACTAAAATAAGTTGAAACTAAGTGAAACTAACCGAAAGTGGATTAGACAACTAACCAAATCTATTAAAATTAATTATTATATGATTCTCTCACACTATTTCTCTCTTATGAAATCAATAAAGAAGTATTCACTTCTATCACGTGTAATGTGCTACTCGCGACTTTTTGCCAATCTCGACGAATTATGACCCCTAGAATCCATCACAAAACATTAAATTTTGAAAAAAACAAAATTTTGTCTGTGTGTGTGTGTGTCTGTCCGTCACACGACTTTTCTCCAAAACCGTTAGGCCGATTTCTACCAAAAAAATATATATTTAGGAGTTTCGGGACAATATCTGCAGACGTTTTATAATTTTTTTCTTTAATCTTACAATTATGGATAGTCTATATAAAGAAAAATATTAGAAAATTGGTTTTCACAAAAACGGCTTTAACGATTTTCATTAGATTTTCTATATATTTACAATTTAGTAGGCAAATAATACATACTACCACGTTTTTCTGTGCAGCATCGGTGAAGATCCCTTTGCTCTTTAGAAAAATGAGCAAAGTCGATTTTCTCGGAAACAGCTCCAACGATTTCCTTCAAAGTCTGTACTTATTTACCAATTAGTAAGGCAAATAATATGCACTTGTTTGTTTTCCTATGAAAAATAAGATAAAGCCACTTTCCTAGTGAAAATATTGACCTTCCAATTTTTCCTAGTCGGTGACGGAACTATGTTCCAACTTTTTTTTTTAATTCCAATAAGCGAGAAAGTAGTACCGTTTATTTAATTAATTTTTCCAAACCATCAGTATTTTTCAAATTCACAGATATCCGTCTTGATGCGTTTTCAGCATATGGGCTTTAGTTTTACTTTTAAAACCATTCCAACTAATAATTTCCTGTTGAATCCTATCATATCAAAATATTCCGCTATAGTATAGCTGCCATATATTTCATAAAAATGCAAAATTATATATTAATATAGTACATAAAAAGATAGACATTCGTATTTACAAATAAAAATGTCACGAGTATCACAGTACGGTTACGATAGGTTATAATAAATTTTAATAGATTTGGTTAGTTCTGGCTAGTCGTTGAAATAATTTCGGGTAGTTTCACTTAGTGTCAAGTTATTTTAATCATTTGAAACGGTTACGATAAGTTAAAATCAATTTTAATTGATTTGGTTAGTTTGGGTTAGTCGTCTAATCAACTTTTGGTTAGTTTCACTTAGTCTCAACTTATTTCACTTATTTGAACTGGTTCTGAGCTGATTATAATTAATTTTAATAGATTTGGTTAATTTTTGTTAGTCGTCTAATCAACTTGCGATTACTTTCCCTTTCCCAGATCTGTGGTTAATTTCACTTAGTCTATTTTAGTCATTTGAGTCGGTTCCGATACCTTATAATCAAGTTTGATAAATTTGGTTAGTTTTGGTTAGTTTTCTAATCAACTTCCGGTTAGTTTTACTTAGTCTCAAGTTATTTTACTTACTTGAGCCCGTTCCGATACGTTATAATGAGTTTTGATAGATTTGGTTAGTCGTCTAATCAACTTTCGGTTAGTTTCACTTATTCTCAACTTATTTTAGTCATTTGAACTGGTTCCGATACGTTCTAATCAATTTTAATAGATTTGGTTTTTGGTGAGTCGTCCAATCAACTTTCGGTTATTTTCACTTAGTCTCAATTTATTTACCTTATTTGAGTGGGTTCCGATACGTTATAATCAGTTATGCATAAACCGTGTCGTGGCGTTCACTAAAATTTTCCGTGTCGTGATGCGACCTTGGAAACTTACTGTCAAGAAACCAAAGTATTCATCTGAACCGGTTCCTATACGTTATAGTCAAATATAATGTTTCTGGTTAGTTTTCGTTGGTCGCCAAAATTCGGTTCGTTTTGGTTAGTTTTAACTTACTTTAATTTGTGTAACCTATTTCGATATATTTTAGCCCGTTTTGGTGCATTTGGTTACTTTTGATTAGTTTTGGTTAGTCATTCAATCAACTTTCCGATATGTTATTACCAGTTTTAATGTTTTTGGTTAATTTTGCTTAGTCGCCAAAATTCGGTTAATTTGGGTTATTTTTAATTTACTATAATATTTTTAATCTGTTTCGATACGTTTTAGCTATATGTGGTGCTTTTGGTTAGTTTAAGTTAGATTGGGTTAGATAGTCATCGTGGGTAGTCGTTCAATCAATATTCAGTTAATTTCAGTTAGGTAGTTTTAATTTTAGTCATTTCAATCGGCGCCGATACGTTATAATCGAATTTAATGTTTTTGGGTAGTTTTGGTTGGTCGTCAAAATTCGGTTCGTTTTGGTTAGTTTTAATTTACTTTATTATTTTTAACCTGTTCCGATACGTTTTAGCCTTTTTTGGAGCTTTTGGTTACTTTCGGTTAGTCGTTGAATCAACTTTCGGTTAGTTTCAGTTAGTTCCAATTTATTTTAGTAATTTGAACCGGATCCGATAGTTTATAACCAATTTTCATTTTTATGGTTAGTTTTGTTTATTCGCCAAATTTCGGTTACTTTGAGTTAATCTTTTATTTTTTAAATTTGTTCCGATTCATTTTAACCCTTTTTGTGCTTTTGGTTACTTTTAATTAGTGTGGGTTAGTTTGGGTTATTCGTTCAATCAACATTCGGTTAGTTTCAGTTTGCCTTAATTTATTTTTGTCATTTGAACCGATTCCCTCCTCAGAAACAGACTAACACGATCTCTTACGTATATTACGTGATGTGCCAAATGTAGCATGCACTTTTTCGCGATTTGATACCCCATAATAGGAAAACAAAAACATTTTCAATGTTAAAAATAACTGTGACATAAGCACATTTTTTAAGCTTATAGCCTTCATCAGACAGAAGAACGTTGGTTTTTAAAGGAAGCAAATCTAAGACTTTCACCAGAATGGATGTTGATCGGTTTATTGAAGGAGCGCCCGATAAAATTTACGTTTTTCTGAAGATTGTTATAATTTTCGGCATAGAGCCGGAAAAAACTGACAAAACTGTCACATCAGTGGCTGAAGGCTATTTGGATGAATCCATTGAACACAAAAAAGAGATTTCTGAAAAAATTCGGTTGAAACATCATAACAATGTTTTCCATTCGATTTCATAAACTACTTGTTCTACCAGCACTAACCAAAGCACCATTAGCTCCAACCAGTCTTCCCGCATCACTTATCTCAACAATGAGTCATCGTTAGGCGCTGAAAAAGATTGTAAGTCCAGTAAAAATGTGACATGCTCCTCCAATTCCAACCAGACCCTCCAGACTTCTGTCCTATCAACTAGCACATCATTGGAAGCGACAGAAATAACCTTAAATATCAATAATTGTACTATAAATATAAATATGCATACTTAATTAAATTATTGTTACATATTGTTATTTCAATTTCTAATCAATTAAACCGGTATTTAAAATTATAGATATATATTTTTTATATAATTTTATTTATGTGTTAGACTTTATAAAAATAAGCTCGTAGAAGAAATATTGTTCCTAACACTTGCGGGAAGAAATTTCCGGCACTCGGGTGCTACGTACCCTAGTGCGGCAAATTTTACTTCCCGCACTTGTAATGAAAATTTTTTCAACACCCTTGTGCAAACTTTCTGTCTTAGCTAACTGCGCTTTTTTCTCACTCTCATAAGTGGTCGTAGGAAAATACACCGACATGCAATGGAATCAAATAAAAACCAAAGCATAAATTATTCATTTAATACTATTAATTATCATTTTTACCTCGTATAATAATTATTGTTATCTCTGTGGCTATCTTTTTACTTCAGCTACGTGACACTTTCATAAATTGCATAAAACTCCTCTTTACCCACTTTTTATTGTGATTAAACATTAGTTATAGTTGCTGCTGTAATTACGAATCTTACTTTCATATTTTTAAACGATTTAAATATTTTAATACTCTATTTCTTGCTGCTGTCACAGTTTTCTCTTCCTAAAGCGAAGACAGATTCAGTTGAAAAAAATCGCTGGCATTTTAAAGAGATTTAGTGCAAATTTCAAGTTGAATAATTTAATAATATTAAGTAAATATGACTATAATTTATATGATGGAATTCTTAACAATGCACCTGTTTAGATAAGTAACATACAATTTAGGATAATATACGTTTTGGTTCATTTGCTTCATTGTTCAGTCAATTTTACTACTTCTAGTATAGTTTATGTTTTATTTTTTGCTTTCCGTGCTGAGTGGAAAAATAATAAAATGATTTGCAGTCAGGAATCTTGTGCGCGTGTACAGTGCCCATCGATATTAAATGGTTGTAATTTAAAGACGAATGTAAATATTTAGATTCGTTTTATGCAGAAAAATTAGAAGATTCGTGTTTCAATTCAAGTGAGACACCCTATAGTATATTGAATGCTATACGTGCGATAATTCCGTTTACCTTGGCCCTTCGCTTCCTAAATTTAAGTATACGATATCCGCTTGAGGTTATAGAAAATTAATTGCCTCAAAAGCCATTTGAACGGTCGTAACGAAGGAGATGTGGCTATAAGCACAAACAATATAGGTAGCTATAGTGTTTGTGCTATAAGCCTGTCAATATGATTATTATTTCCATAATACCATTTACATATTTTTTTCAGGTTTCATTATTTCTAATTAATCCATCAGTATTGATATCCGGCTAATATCCGATTTTTGATTATTTGGCATAATGCTATTTTCAAAAGGCTTATTTAAGCACATCCAGTAATGGATTTTGAATTTAGATGGAATGCTTGCAAATATTTCTAGGAGCAAAACCAGAATTACGATGGAAATTCTACACGTTTAAAGATGTTTAGTGATAAAATGTGATTCTATCCAAAGCAAGAATGAATGTAAAAAAAATAAAATACCTATAAAATGGTGAGAAAAAATTAGCAATGGCCCTGTTATAAATATAAAGTAAACTAACTGTGAAAAAATATTCATAATTATTATAAGAAGCAGTAGTAATATTTAATAACGGTTTATTAAACGAAATAAAAAGGAAAAGTGATGTTAATGGTTTCAAATCTAAAAACCTTCTTGACCAATGCATTCGCTTTCTGAAAAAGATAGTTCCTCGTCGGATTCATTCGATACAGAGATCACCATTGACTCGATGTTTAACAATTTATTTTCTACCTCTCATGTCTCTGAAATATTTTTTTCCATGTGGTTTATGTAATTTTGTCAGTGCTGTTGCGGTACATTTTCTACTACGATATTCCATACATCTAAAACTTCAGCAGGTGACCCTGTGGTTTTAAAAATAGGTTCGTCAAAACGGTTTTTAGTCTCTGACCACATCATTTAGATGGCATTAAAATGACAGTGATAGGGTGGTAGCCTGAGCAACAATGACCATGCTCCGCAGCGTATTTACCCAAATGATACATTTTTTCTGGCACTGTTGGCTTTTCCACCAAATTCCAAACAGCATATTTTAAAAGATTTCTTGAAAAATTAACATTCTTCTTTCCAAGCCATTCTAAATGAAATTTCTTGTTCTAGACGACTATAATCAGTTGCGTTATCCAGTAAAATTAAGGATGGTTTTTCTGAGTTAGGAATAAGTTGCTCTTTAAACCACTTCTAAACATTTACGGTTATGGTATTTATATTATCGTGATAATCACCTGTTTTTTTATTATATTAAAAAATTAGGGATGCATTGTCACAAACCATTTTTATTTGCGGGCGTGGACCATAATGTAGCGTGTCGCACTTCCAGTTTTTTTCAAATTACAATATTTACTAATATCCTGCTACTATCTTCTATCTCCACTTTTGCTAAAAACCCATGTCTCGTCCAGAAAAACCGATTTATATGTTCTATTTTTTTCTTCAATCTGAATCCAGGCATTGCCAATAAATGTTTTCTTCCGTCCTGCTTTTTGAAGCTAGAGCCCATTTTTTTAATTCCCAAATATAAAGAATTTCTGGTTATGCTTTAAGCAAATGACAAAAAAAGAGAAAAATAAACATCCATATCGCAACATACAACTGTAGATCGCTATTAAACGAAGACCAGCTACTTGATCTACAGAACGAAGCAAATAAAATCAGATGGCATATTATAGGCCTTACAGAAACACGAAGGAAAGGTGAAAACCTGATAACCCTCCAATTTGGGAATGTACTCTTTTACTCAGGAAACGAAAATGAGAGCCAAAGAGGTGTAGGGTTCCTGATAAATAAAAAAATAGCACCTAGGATAATAAAATACAAAGGTATATCGGACAGAATAGCATACATCAACATAGAAATAGGCAAAGCACGTACCATCAAACTCATGCAGATATACGCCCCGATATCACAACAAAGTCTATACGAGGAAATAGCAAAGGCTCGAAACGAAAGAAAATGTAACTATGATATCATCATAGGAGATTTCAACGCAATAATTGGAAAACAACAAGATCCGGATGAGAGATTTACAGGTAAATTGGACTAGAGATGATGAGAGATGGAACACCAAAATAATACAATGGAGACCATGGCTGAAAGGAAGATCAAGAGGTAGACCGAATACAAGATGGTACGATGACATCAAGCGAACTGCAGGACTAAAATGGAGGGAAATAGCTAAAAACCGCGAGAGATGGAAGTCGTTAAGGGAGACCTATGTTCAAGTATGGACGCAAGAAGGTTGAAGAAAAAACACATATTGACATTGTTGATTTAAGCAAGTATTTTAAATTCAGCGATTTAGTAAATTTTACTTATTACTTAATAAATAGAGGTTTAACTAAATTAGCCAAAATCTTGAAAAATGCAATAATTGGTTTTGACTATAACGTTAAGTATAGTTATTGTAGTTTAATACACGTCCCACGGAATTCATATTAATAATTATCAGAAAATTCGCGATCGGAGACTAATTTGTCCAACAAGCAATCTGTAAGTGATTCTTTTTAGTGATGAGCCCTCTTCTTCTTCAAAACAATACAGAGTTTACAAAAATGTGTTCTTTTTATTACTACTTAACATTCAGTCAATCAGAAATAAAACAGACGAATTATCTATATTTCTCGAAGACCAAAATGCTCCAGAAATCTTATTAATTACTGAGCATTGGTTGAAACCTAATGAACCATGTTGTGTTCCTGGTTACTTAGCGGTTTCTGTTTCTACCCGTGAAAATTCAATTCACGGCGGTACTGCAATCATGGTCACATAAGATATCTGTGATAATTATTTATGTATATTATTGGTCCAATATCGAAAATGGTCGAGAAAAAATTTGGGTTCCTAATAGGTCATATAATTTTTTTTTTATTATGTATGTGTTGTGTATGTAAAGACCCCCGGGCTGTGATCTGATTATCTTGTCCAGAGACTTGACAATCTCTTGTGCAGTTTTCCAGTACATTCTAGACTGGCTTTGGGGTGTGACCTAAATATTAATTATGATGTTAAATCGTCTTTACACACTCATACATTAGACAATATATTTAAGTCCTTCTGTACAGTGGGACTATATTACATATTCTCCCGATCCACTTAGTGCATTTCACCACGAGCTGACTAACCTTTTTAACAAAGTCTTCCCGATTAAAAGGGTAAACCGTGGATAACATCTGGTATAAGAGTCTCTTCTAAAAATTTGCGCTGTCTCCACCCAAAGTCTGGGGCCGATCAATGACAGTTTGTGACAGGAGGGGCTGCATTGTATTGGCTGGCAGGAACGTCAAACTGGTGAGAGCAGTTTGATTACGGGGAGTGACGCCCCC
>MU183781.1:86665-127915 GCA_016904865.1 Pissodes strobi
AACTGTCGGATCCAGTTCAAACTACTAAAATAAATAGGAACTAACTGAAACTAACCGAAAGTTGATTCAACGACTAACCGAAAGTAACCAAAAGCTCCTAAAAAGGCTAAAACGTATCGGAACAGTTTAAAAATATTAAAGTAAGTTAAAAGTAACCAAAACGAATCGAATTTTGGCGACTAACCAAAACTACCCAAACACATTAAATTCGATTATAACGTATCGGCGCCGATTGAAATGACTAAAATTCAAACTAACTGAAATGAACTGAATGTTGATTGAACGACTACCCACGACGACTATCTAACCCAACCTATCCCAATCTACCCTAAACTAACCAAAAGCACCAAATATGGCTAAAACGTATCGAAACAGATTAAAAATATTATAGTAGGATAAAAATAACACAAATTAATCGAATTTTGGCGACTAACCAAAATTAACCAAAAACGTTAAAATTGGTTTTAACATATCGGAAAGTTGTTTGAATGACTAACCAAAACTAATCAAAAGTAACCAAAACCACCAAAACGGGCTAAAATAATCGAAATAGGTTACACAAATTAAAGTAAGTTAAAACTAACCAAAACGAACCGAATTTTGGCGACTAACGAAAACTAACCAGAAATATTAAATTTGACTATAACGTATCGGAGCCGGTTCCGATGAATACTTTGGTTTCTTGACAGTGAGTTTCCAAGGTCGCATCACGACCAGGTTTATGCATAACTGATTATAACGTATCGGAACCCGCTCAAGTATGGAAAATAAATTGAGACTAAGTGAAAATAACCGAAAGTTGACTGAACGACTAACCAAAACTAACCAAATCTATTAAAATTGATTAGAACGTATCGGAACCAGTTCAAATGACTAAAATAAGTTGAGAATAAGTGGAACTAACCGAAAGTTGAATAGACGACTTACCAAAACTAACCAAGTCTGTTAAAACTCATTATAACGTATCGGAACCGGCTCAAGAAAGTAAAATAACTTGAGACAAGTGAAACTAACCGGAAGTTTATTAGACAACTAACCAAAACTAACCAAATTTATTAAACTTGATTATAAGGTATCGGAACCGACACAAATGACTAAAATAGATTGAGACTAAGTGAAATTAACCACAGATCTAAGAAGGGGAAACTAACCGCAAGTTGATTAGACGACTAACCAAAATGAACCAAATCTATGAAAATTGGTTATAACGTATCAGAACCAGATCAAATAAATGAAATAAGTTACTAAGTGAAACTAACCAAAAGTTGATTAGACGACTAACCCAAACTAACCAAATCTATTAGAATTGATTATAATGTATCGAAACCGACTGGAATGACTAAAATAAGTAGTGACTAAGTGAAACTAACCGGAAGTCGATTAGACGACTAGCCAAAAGTAACCAAATTTATTAAACTTAATTATAACGTGTCGGGACCACCTTAAATAAGTTGAGACTAAGTGAAACTATCCGAAAGCTGATTAGACGACTGACCAAAACTAACTAAATCTATTAAAATTGATTATAAGCTATCAAAACCAGCTCAAATAAAAAAAATAAGTTGAGACTAAGAGAAACTAACCGAAAGTTGATTAGACGACTAACCAGAACTAACCAAATCTATTAAAATTGATAATAACGGATCGGAACCGACTCAAATAACTAAAATAAGTTGAGACTAAGTGGAACTAACCGAAAGTTGATTAGACGACTAACCAAATCTATTAAAACTGATTATAACGTATCGGAACCGGCTCAAATAAGTAAAATAAGTTGAGACAAAGTGAAACTATATGGAAGTTAATTCGACGATTATCCAATACTAACCAAATTTATTAAAATTGATTATAGCGTATCGCAACTGACTCAAATGACTGAAATAAGTTGGGACTAAGTGAAACTACCCGAAAGTTGATTCGACAATTAACCATGACTAACCAAATCTATTAAAATTGATTATAACATATCGTAACCGGATCAAATGACTAAAATAAGTTGATATTAAGTGAATCTAACCGAAAGTTGATTAGCAGACTAACCAAATCTATTAAAATTTATTAAATCGTATCGGAACCAGCTCAAATAAGTTAAATAAGTTGAGACTAAGTGAAACTAACCGAAAGTTTATTCGACGATTAACCAAAAATAACCAAATCTATTAAATTTGATTTTAACGTATCGTAACCGGTTCAAATGACTAAAATAAGTTAACACTAAGGGAAACTAACCGAAAGTTGATTCGACGACTAACCAAAAATAATATAATCTATTAAAATTGATTATAACGTATTGTAACCGGTTCAAATGACTAAAATAAGCTGATACTAAGTGAAATTAACCGAAAGTTGATTAGACGACTAACCAAAACTAACCAAATCTATTAAAATTGATAATAACGGAACGGAACCGACTCAAATGAATGAAACTAAAATAATTTTAGACTAACTCAAACTAACCGAAAGTTTATTGAACAACTAACCCAAACTAACCAAACCCATTAAAATTAATTAAAGCGTATCGGAACCGGTTCAAATGACTAAAATAAGTTAAAACTAGGGGAACTATCAGAAAGTTGATTTGACGACTAACCGTAAGTAACCAAATCTATTAAAATTGATTATTACGTAACGGAACCGGTTCAAATAAGTAAAGAAAGTTGCGACTAAGAGAAACTAACCGAAAATTGATTAGACTGGAACTAACTCAATGACTAAAATAAGTTGATACTAAGTGAAACTAACCGCGTTAGATTGGGGATTGAGAGACGAATCGAATGCAGTTTTTACAACCATCACTAATGTTATAAATAGTAAAAACGAACGAAACTTGAGGTAATATGTATTTATGTGGTATAATTTGGTAAACTAAACTTGCGTAATCTGCTAAAGGTAATTTTTTACATTAGATTGTGTTAAGGGTGGGTGAGGTGACTTTTAGTTTCTCAAGATAGAGTAGTCATGTTTCATATCATTAGATTGAGGAATGTGAGACGAATCGAAAGCAAATGGTCTTTTGCTTTTTACAACCACACATAACGTTTTAAATTGTAAAAAAGAACTTGAAGTAATATACATTTATTTGGTATATTTTGGTAAACTAAACTTACATAATCTAACCTGATCTCACCCAAACTTCTATCAACTATATATTTCCACACAATTATGAGTTTTCTCAGATCTCAAATGTAATAAGCGTCGCATTCTGCTTCGGCATTTTCAATGTCCCCCCCGGTTGCATCTTTGTGAAGGACTGTGATTTTTTTTACCTTCTTCGAGAGCGTGTATATATCAATAAATGCTAGGGAAGCAGAGGCGGTAGTGTTCTGTGATCTATCCAAGGCATTTGATGTCTGAGATCCATACATATGGTTTCAGGGGTGCGGTTTTGGAATGGTTTGAGTCTCATTTGTCGCATCGTACTCAGAGGGTGTTGGTTTCTGGCCTTTCGTCAGGCGTTGGGGCCCTTAATTAAGAGGCTTTTAGTAGAAGATGATTTGGGAGGATCATATAAATGCACTATGGGTGAATGTATTACGATACTCAAGATCCTCTGTTTCTATCAATATCTTGAAGTTGTCATATTTTGGCTTAGTTCACTCGAATACTTCATATGGTTTGATTTTCTTGAGGTAATACGTAAATAGGGTATTTATTATCCAGAAAAGAACGGTGAGATGTATGTTGAACTTGCCTCCGTTGTGACATTATTGAGAGGGTTTAATCAATCTAGAAATATTGACACTATTTGGCCATAATGTATGCTGGGTACCATGAAAGTAATACCCATAGAAACTGTGATATTAAGAGTGTATTGGACATAATTCAGCCATGTATCATGGGGTGAAACTGTACAATAACGCTTTGCAGCTATTTGGGAACGTCTTAAAAAATATTGTCACGTTTAAAAATTAAATGCTCGCAATTCGGTAACGGTCTTGAATTGAAGGTATAGTTTAATTGCTTTATAGCACGGCTTGCGTCACTTTTTCTAAGAAAGTTTTACTGTCATAACCCGTACGACATGACGCAACGCCTTGGATGGCGTGCAGGTTATGTAGCTCAGATTCGGGATCGATCTACGTCAGGTGTGAAGAGATGATAAAGAAAGCACTTCAGTTAAAAACAATATCAATGTCTATTGGGTGAAGACTTGATAAAATTACACTGTACCCGATTACTAAGGTGCGCCTGTATTTTCGATTGAGATATACTTTTGAATTGCTTATAGGTATTTGGTCACTGTTTTATAACATCGTTTTTGTAAGAATGGGGTTGTGTTTTAGTTATGGTTAGTTTTTACTTAATTGCACTCAGAGTATACACTGCACTCTAACTATTTGACAGATTCTACCTTGAAATTATTATCGTTCTTAGAACTTTGACAAATTTGTCGTAGATTCGGCTTTTACTACTGTAGGTGGGGAGGCCGAATCCAAGCACATGTGTGCTGCGAAACTAGGATTTAAGTTGGTAATAATGTTGCAGGTTTGGACCTTACGCACATGTGTGCTTGCAAGGTACTGGTTTTGGATGAAAAAGAAAATCGGCTGAGTATTATATTTATAAATATGCTAATCGTTGCAAGCTTAAGCTTTATAATCGCATGCTTCGACGGCTCGTGTTGTGTGATGAGTAAATAGGTACCTTACTTTACTTTACTTTATTTTAGGTCATACAAGTTCATGGGGTCTTTCACATCCAGAAATATTAACGCCCTGTGAAATATTTAACAGGTTTGGCCCTATGGACCCGAGCAAAACCAGCACGTTTACATTTTTGAACGATCTTTTCACTGAAATTAGAGAAGTATTTAAAGACAATTTCATTCATCTTGGTGGCGATGAGGTAGAGTATAACTGCTGGTAAGTCGGAACAATTTCCATTTTATTATCTAGTCATTTCGCAAATTCACATGTAAAATTTATAACAGAAATATAAATATCAAATAAATGCTAAATGGTTGACAATTGTTGCAATGTTTCATGTTTGCAGTTGGTAAACTACAAGTGTAATATTTTATCATGCATTCATTTGAAGGTTAATATATAAAACACAATATACATCTTTTTTGTGTGAAAAATATAAATTTGGGGAGAAATAATTGTTGGTGATCCATTTTAAAGCCAGTACTAGAAGAGTGTATTTATTTTACCATTTAATAAACCATCTTTTAGGAATTTTACGGTTTTAATGAAAATCGGTAGGTATTAGTCATCAGCTGTGCTCATCTAATGATAATTATACATTTATTGGTCGATATCATATTTTTACCAAAAATTATTTCAAAAAGCATACCTTCAAAACGTAGAGAAACTTTTGCCCAACAAGCGAAAAAAATAAAATGCAGAAATTGACTTCACACATTACGTGCCACGTCTTTTACATAAGAAAGACAGAGATGTATCTGCAGGGGTCAGGTCTTTAAGTTTTTGTAAATCAGATACTGATCATTATTCGGCCGGCGTGACGTTCAAATATGAACGCAATTTAAATGGAGATCTGAAAACGTGGCCTCTAGGGAACATGTTCCTGTACTTGCTTCGAAGAAAACCGGAATCCTAAAATAAAAATCAGCATTTTTGTTCAATAACTTAAAATAATTTAAAATTTAGACTCGCATATTGGAATAGCAATCTGAACATCTTCTAGGGATCATGTTTTCATTGGCATCAAAGCTATCTTTTAAACGATGATATGCATATGCATGAGTCTTCGAATTTGCAGACTGTTGCTTGCATTCTATTTATGTTTAATAAATTTGCAGCTAAAATATATTGAAATGTATGTGTTTGTATTTTTTTTGTTGCTTTTTTATTCAGAACTCAAACGTTTACACCTGGAATTTCCATTCCTAGTTTTTTTTTGCACCACTTCACCCCTTCCTGATGCGGGTAACGGAGTAAATGTTACAAAATCTAGTAGTGCGAGTTGTGTTGTCGATACTCTCGCTACCTTACTTCCGAGTACAATTCACCAGAGTCGTGGAATCCGGTTACAAATCGTTCGAACGATGATCGTTTGGAGTGCTCTCTTGACAGATATGGTATATATTCTTTTTTGGGAGAACAATATCTGAGATTATCGTTTTTATTTCCATCAGGTCTAATTACCGCTTGATTTTGTCGCGAGTTTAATTGGCAAATATCTTGCCAGGTGTGCTTTCCGAAATTGTCAGCTGTATTGTCTAATATCGATGTTTAACGTTTAGTGTGGTTACCCTTCATATATAAAAAAAAAGGTTTGTTACATGTCAGTGTGTCTATACTGAATAAATAATTTTTTTATAATTTAATTAGGGACCTTCCGTGGGCCGAGTGACCTTTTGTGAGAAGACTTAAATTCCATGACTTTTCGTAACCTCCCGTGACTTTCCGTGAGACCCAATTTCCTTTTGCGGCTTGTTTACGCTGAGCTAGAGAGTTACCGATTTCATTTCGCCAGATAGCGGCTTTTTGTCGAGGTGATAGGACCACATGGTGGAAAATTAGCTTCGCAGGAACGCCGGTGGACTCCACGTCTGCATAATCTACAAGAAACGAGCATGCTCAAACCACTTTTTTAAATTTTAGGTTTAGACTAACGTTAAACGACTGTGGGTCGTTTGCTTCCGTTATCGTATATAATATCGTTATTTATCATTTTCGCTTAATGATCTTACCGTTTCTGCTTATCGAACTTACCGATAACTAGCTGCAGGTTAGCTAATATCGTGTAACATATCTATTTTCGTTTCTTTTCATAATTGCTGTGAAGATCCTTATTTTCTTCATTATCATATCTGATATTATCTCGAGTAGAGAATTCATTTTGTTAATGTCATGATAAGTAATTGATTTATTTTTACTATAATTGGCTGTAAGCAGTAATTGGTTTCGCATGACTACTATTTGCAGCTTTAATTTTCCGCCTTAATACTGGTAACGAACTGAGCTCAATTCGTGTACCACTTACGTACTTTCCGGCTAGGCATATATACCATGCAGAGTAATTCATTGATTTAATAGATCTCTATTAACTGCTTATTGATATTAACGCTGCCATGGGATCAATTTAGATTAAAAACTTAGTTAAATTTGATTTCATATTCTGATAATATGGACGAGATACAACTCTTCTCATTAGCTTATGGGCGATACCCTAAACTCAACTTAATTAAAGGGCTTTAATGTGTATGTACGTTTTTCATATTTGAATAAATAGTGTATTTCTTTAATATCATTGATTTCTACATCTTTCTTTCTTGCCTAGGGTATATTTTTAAATTTTACTGCCCTGATTTCAATCTGTAAAAATCATTGATATATTCCTTGTTAAAAATTTAGTGGCGCCTTGACTTAACGGACAAGACATGGACCCACACCTTTAAATTATTGTTGAAACCGCTGAGTAGAACCTGGCATATGGACCGCCTATTAAGAAATTAAGAAATAGTGTTACATAATTGGCACCTTACGCTTCAGGCTAATTAGGGTAAGGTTGCCTATATCGTACCACTTCTTGTTTTTTATTTATTTTATTAAAAACTGATAAATGAAACATATATTTTTTGGTTTAAAACAACAGATCAGTCCTTCGGACACATAACTGTAATTTTTAAAATAACATTTATTATTTAACATTTGAAAAACAGTAGCTTTTGCTAAGGGTTGCAGATGGTACGATTTCGGAAACTGGTTGCCTAAATCGTACTAGTGGGTTCCTAAATCGTACCACAGTGCTATTTTTGGGTATTGGGAATATTAAATAAAAATAAGAACACTTTTTTGTTCGCATATAAAGAAAACAAATTTAAGCAAACTTGGTTTTTATATTATTTTACAAAGACAATGAAACAAGTGTCACTTAAAGATCTACCACGTCAGTACTTAAAAAAAATCTAAAAGCAAAAGTCGCACACGTAGTTGTCTTTCAGACATGTCAGGCTTGAACACTTTTCATGTGCCCATTTTCCACACTTGATACATTTTATCATATCTTCGACTCTACACTCCTGGCATATTATGCAGAACCAGTCATTCTCGTGAATCTCGACTACTATCTCATTTTTATTTGATGGCTTAGTTGTTTTACTTTTTTGTTTCGACTTTTGTCCCTGAAAGATATATTTCTTGGCAATCTCCTTTGCCTTTTTTAGATCTTCCTTTTTTGCCTTTACAGCATATTTTTCCTCCAGCTCATTTTTATATGGGCTCTCTGTTAGCACTGCCACTTTTTGTGCTCCTTTCTGGGATCTCTTACCCAACTTTTTACCGGCTTTCGGAAGGGGACTAATTTGTTCAATGGAAACAGTCTTAAATTTGTTGTTAAGGCGTATTTTTTTCTTGTTGAGTTAATCCACTTGTTGATGGAATCGCAGCTTTCTGGGTTAGACTAGGTTGATTACCTGCCGGTATATCTGTAGCTTCATTAGAAGGTGGACTAATTTGCTCAATAGAAACAGTCGCAGCTTTCTGCGTAATATTAGGCTGCTTACTTGCCGGTATATCTGTAGCTTCAATAGAGGCTATCTTGTTTTCAAGTGGAACCGTTTCTGGTACATATTCTGGTAACAATAAATTTTCACTGGCTACAAAATCAGCTTCAATAAAAATATTTCGATATTGGCGATATTCCCGAAGCTTTAAATCCATTTGTTGCATTACTTATTGTTGCAGAATTTGTGTAAGCCTCTGTTAGCAAAGCCGCTACTTCAAACTGTGTCACTTTTTGACCAACATTTGTTCGAAGCCAAGTTGCCATGACCTGCATGTAGCTTGCCTCAAGAGATTTGAAGACTCCAACGTCTAAAGGCTGCAATCTATGTGTCGTGTACCCCGGGAGTTGCAGTAATATAATGCCATTCTGCCTAGCTAATTTTATAGCCTCCAGGTTCTTGGAATGTGTGGTGTGTCCATCTAGCAAAAGTATGCATTTTTCATTTTGACTTGGTTTGACAAATTTAATGAAATGGTTTAGCCATTGAACAAATAATTCCGTATTTATGTAACCAGTTTCACTGGATTCCACGATGCTATCAGGAAAAGCTCCATTCTTCACTGCTGCATGCATACGTTGTCTTTTGAATATAAACATTGGGGGGACATAGGTGCCTGCCGCATTGCAACCACATAATAGAGTTGTATTAATACCTCGTTTGCCACTAGCAACAAAACCAACTTGGTATTTTCCTTTGAGGGCCAAAACTTTTGGTGACTTTTTTTGTACCGTAGAAAAACCTGATTCATCGGCATTATAAACGTGAAATGCGTAAATTCCGTTTTCGTCAGCAATTTTTTCCAGTACATCAAAAAGTTCATAGACATTGGTCTTGTTAAATCCTTTACAGCGTGTCATGGAAATGTTTTCTGGTTGCCCTAAAGTAAGGTTCTTGTGCCTAGACATAAAAGCATAGTACCATTTTTTACCCGCAATTTTTTTCTCTTTATTAAAGAGATTCGGAATATGTGGATGGGCTGCCAATATGTCATAAGCAAGCTTGCGTACCTCTCTTATGGTAAGTCCCAAAAGCAGGTCTTCGAATTTTAAAATATGAGACACCAGCTCCTTCTCCATCTCTTCAGGAAGTGCAGCTTCTCTTCCGTCGACTCGTCTTTTGTTTGATCCTACTGGGACTTTTTCACCACGTTTAACTTGTTTTAAAAGATGCCTTCCAAATGTTGGTTTAGGAATTTCATATTTACAACAACATGCATTAAAGCCAATATTTCCGTTTTCATACTCTTTTATTGCGTGTTTCATGTCTTCTGAGGACCATTTTCCATATTCCCTTTTAGGCATGTTCTACCTAAAACAAAATAAAACTAAATCAATGCAAATTGATTTATTCGAAGACAAGTTTAGCTTCTCTATTCCCCAGAAAAAAACTTATTGCGTTAAAAAGGCATCGGTTTCCCAAATCGTACCGGTACGATTTAGGAATCTCCAAAGTGGTACGATTTAGGAAACTGTCAATGAAAATAAATAAATAACTTTCTAACCTGAAATATTAGATATAAAATAAAATTCAATTTTTGCAAAATTACAAGAACATCCCAGGTTATATTACAAAAAAAAAATAATCTGTATAAATACTACTTACCAGTGAGATAAAGCCTTACGAAAAATGAACAAAATTAACATGAAAATAGCTGAATTCTTTTAACTTGCTTTCTCCGCTGGCCGAAACACAACAGGTGCAAAACGATTATGCCATGCAACTGACACTGGTTACACACTATAACTACGTCCGATAGATGTCGTATAATTTATTGCCTAATTGGAAAATTCGCAGTGGTACGATTTTGGCGACTTTACCCTACATGCAATAGACCATTACTTTGATTGCAGCTAAAATATCGCCGAATTTACCTACTTTTATATTTTTTTGGTTGCTTGTTTATTCAGATTGCAAGCGTTTGCACATGGAATTGCTTGCTGCAAGAAGTTCCATTCCTATTGTTTTGCACCACTTTACGCCCTTCCTGACCCGATAAATGTAGGTACTCTAGATCTTCCTTTAATGCAAGCTGAAATAGCTAAAGGTTTTTTCTGTGATTTACGTGTTTCAGTTTTTGTTCCTGTTTACAATAATTTTGCAGATGACAGTACCCTTGTTTCCCAATTTATATCAGAAAAACCTCTACCAGCGACTGAGACTTATTATCACAGACAGGAGCAGATTGCAACAATTAATCAAGATCTGGAGAAAGTTCGAACCTGGGGCGACAGGAGTTTGGTCCAGTTCAATACACTACTGGGTGTCTCGGTCAACAGCATGTCCTGGGATGACCATGTTGCTAACATCGCAGAATCAGCGTTGCAGAAGCTTGGTGCGCTATTTCGCAACAAAAAACTGTATATACCGCAGCAGCTGTTCCTGCTCTACAAAGCACAAATAAGACCGTGCTTAGAATATTGTTCATACATCTGGGGTGCCGCACACAAGAACACCCTAAAGCTGCTAGATTCCATTTAGCTGTGCGTCTCGTCGGCAATCCGAAGTTGACCCGGGATCTGGATAGTCTGGAACAACGCAGACATGTGGCCGAGATATCACTGTTTTCCAGATATTTTGACCGCAGATGTTCTCAGGATATGGCCCGCATCATCCCCCCAGCAACGCCTGCCACACAGTCGAGTCGGAACAGAAGTGCACCCGCAGATTGTACAACTGAAAACACCTAGAACGTAACTTAACAAGGACTTTTTTGTTTGGCGCTCTGCACCAGTGTGGAACTCCTCCCAGGACATCTGTTTCCACCTAATCACACCCTACAACTCTTCAAGAACCGTGTCAGTCAACATCTTCACACACACATCGCCCGTCGAGTGCCATAGAATCTCCCTTTAGTGTGTGCGTGTGCCAATGCCGCAAAAAAATCTATAACGCATATAATTAAAACCATGGCATCCACAATCAAATGTAGCAGTGGGTATGGTCCACATGTTTCTTGTTATGTACGTCGCAAATACACCTTGAAAGGAAAAGAAAACCTTTCTGACATTGTGAAAAGCAGTTTTCTAGCCTGATTCTGGCGTTCATTTGGGAGACCTGGATAAATTTTGGACTCCATATCTGGTGTGTAAAACATTTGCTGAACATTTGCAATAGTGAACAGTTGAACAAGGAAGGTGCTTTAAGTTTGGAGTGTCAGAGGTTTGCAAGGAACAAGAAACCATCGGGATGACCACTATTTTTGTCTAATAAATATCAACGGCATAAATCGGAATAATAGACATAAATAGACATATTCTGATCTACAACAACAGGGATTTTAAAGCCGATTTAGCAAGTCCCCAAATTTCAATCAGCAAGAACTGAACCTCTTTTTGTCGTCTGAATTATTTGCCTCCAGATTAAATGAATATAATTTTGCATTTAAACTGCTGTCATTTTCCTCTAAGTATGCACCTGGTAATCTGTAGATATAAGAGGACTCGTAGAAAAAACGGGTTTGCCAGAATACGCGTCAACCGAATACCGCCTTTTTATGTACAGATTAAAGCGTAGTTTGAATTAAGTTCCTTTACACAAAAGTAACAAATCTGGCTCAATGCTCATTGATCATTTTACCAGCATGAAATTGGATTATCTATTACAAAATATCACTAGCCCTGAAAAAAATTAAGGACAAAGAATATCAGAGAGTGATTTGTGTCGATCTAAAAATGGTAAGCTTCCTTATTGGACAGCAAAATTGATATACAAAATATCCTTTCCATGTATTTGGTTTACAGAAATTGGTCTTTAAGAAATGTCATAATTGAAGGAAAATCAAAAATCAACGAAGCTTTCATTTCGAGAGAGGAACTCATGTTCCCACCCCTGCGTATCAAGTTAGAGCTTATGAAGCAATTTGTGTTTTGGCTAATTGATATATTCATATCCTGAGATTAGCACGAAACACTGTAAGCCGGAATATTTTATGGCCTCAGATAAGGCAGCTATTTAAGATCCATAATTTACCATCTCAATGAACGGGATTGAATCTAACGCTTGGTGATGATTTGATCAGTAGGGCAAAATCTTCTCGGAAATCAAAGCAGGAAATTACACGGAATTATTAGAAAATATGTTTTCCAACTTTAATTTTGTCGGTTGTTACATGAACACTCTTATTACCTCCACAACTACTTAGATCGATTTCTAGAAAACCCAAGTGATTTTAGTTAAGAACAGGGGAAAAGAGCATCATGGCATTCAAACTATAGAAGATGGATATAAAGGGAAATAGGATAGTCACATGATGGCCGAATACTGCTGCAATTTTCAGCGAAACTGTTCGGGTATACTCCACGTAGGAAAATCGTTTAAAAAAATTGTGATGAACGTATATTTATTTACTATGTGAAATAAATGCCTTATTTTTATTTTTTGTTTTTTTTTTAACTGGCACCTGGAGCTGATAGTACTAATAATAGCGTGAAAGGTATATAGGTTAAAACATAATATGATTTCATTCTAAAATAGGTAAATAAAGCAGACCTCCAAAACTAGATCTGATAGATCAGATCTGAGCGCTGTTTTAGATTCTGCACCCAGAAACTACCTAGAAACAATAACAAACCACAGACACCAAATTGGCGATTGGACTGTGTATTGATCTTGGCATATTAAAGCCGTAAATGTCCTGATTTTCCAATAATTAACCCTACTAATCCCTACTACTTGTCTACAACGTCTGTCGGAAATGTTTCCAATTTCTTTAGCGTCGCGTATTTTCTTCTCTCTTTGGATTCCATGCTTTGCGTCGCAAATCTGTTCGTTTCAAAAACAGTGGCGCTGATAATTTTATCATCTAATAAACGAAAAAATGCTTCCAAGAGTGAAATTTGGGAACCTATGAAAGGTTACTTTATGGTTTCCAGCATCTCATTCCAAATCTTCTCTTCATCAATCTAACTGATCTTGATCGTCTTAACCTAAACCAAGGCTAAACTTTCAATTGCATCTTGAACGGTCAGGTATTCGTTACAGAAGTTTTGATCGCATTGCTGTAGCCTTAAAGTGACGCATCGGAATCACATTCGGAAAAACTATCATTTTCCGTATCTATCTCATCTGCAGGTTCAGCAATCGGCAAAGTTTGAACTTGTTTTAGGGCAAATATATATGACATATATTTTTTAAGCAACCTTTTGCTCGCAGTTCAGGTTTCCAAATCTGTAAAGAATAAAAATTTAAAAATGAAAGACGTAGAGTCAAGCATATAAAATTTCCCTGTAGAGACAGGCTTTTCTTATTATATGAATGACATTAAAAAGTCGAACGATAACCTAAAAAGAAAAATAAAAAGCACAAAGAAGTTCATGAAATTATATTCTGATACAAAAAGATTTTTTAATATTAAAAACTTGTATTAATATTTTCAAGTTATTTTTCTCGCTGCTTTATAAGTTTCGGTTAACATTGAAGAATCGCAAAATCAAATTATATTTATGAATTATGGTTAATTTTTCCAAAGCGGTAATTACTGTTAGGCCCATTTCATTATAAAGTTTGATTAGTATGATGCTTTAATTCGTAACATAACATTAAAAATCGTGTTGCTTATCTTTTAGGATGGAAAGTGACGATATTACGAAATTTATGAAGCAACTAAACATAACCACATACGAAGGGCTGGAGAGTTACTACATTCAAAAAGTGGTCAAAATGGTAGAAAGTCTTAACTATAATTCAATTGTTTGGGAAGAGGTATTTTCTAATGGAGTTCAACTACCGAACAATTCCATAGTTCATGTCTGGAAAACTGACTGGGCAGACACAATGAAAGCTGTAAGAAACCATTAAAGTTACATATTATTTACATTACATCCATTTTGGTCATTATTTATACCATTTATATAATACATATATAGTATATATATAGTATATACATATATACATATATAAAAAGTCATAATGATAATCGGGGTAAAATAAAATCACTATCTACCAATGTTCCACTTAAACGTTTTAATGAATACTTTGTAAATATTGCACGGGAACTGCTAACTGGCCTAAAGATTGAAACAGAACATCATGACACTATTGAAAACCAAAATGAGCCTCGAATTTTCGTTCCATCCTGTCACATACATTGAGGTTAGGGATTCAAAGCTTAAAAAAGAAATCTAGTCGGAGAATTTGCCAGCTCAACTTCCCACTCCTGAAGCAAATACGTGAAAAAATTTTATATCATTTGACAAAGTTGATCAACTTGTCGGTTCAGAATGTTCAATACCCCAGGATGTGATGTTGGCAACTATAAGCCAATTTCTCTGCTACCCGTAGTTTCAAAGGTGTTTAACAAATGTATTGCTGCTCAAATAGTCCAATATTTCGAGAATAAAAACCTTTATGTGAAGGCTCGGTACGGCTTCGGGAAGAGGCTTGGCACAATCACGGGTTTATTGAGTTTTGTAAATCGTCTGCTTGAAGCTTTTGAAAATAGGGAATACACCAGTACTATATTGAGCAAGGCCCACGATTGCGTCTTGCATGTTCTTCTGGCAAAATAAACTCGAATCCTACAACTTTGATGATGATAGTACCATCAGAGTAAGATCAACTGATGAGATCTTATCTAGCTGATAGATCTCAAAAAGTATGAGTAAGTGATATTGAAGAGTATGGAGTTGGCTGTCGGCGTCCCTCAAGGTTCAGTCTTGAGACCGCTGCTAAGTTTATTGTATATTATCAACGTACCTGAAAGCTTTTACACCGCTGACCTCTGTTTCTTTGCCGACGGGGCATAGTCAGCAGTGGTCTTGAATGAGGCGAAGACCAGTATGTATTTTTTCCTGAGAGGATGTAAGAATGACATGCAAACGGAGACTCTGGTGGGACTTCTTAGACTTACCCTGGACCCGATGCTGAAATTGCACCTCCACATCGACAACCTAATATTAGCAAAAATATATCTGTAATTAGAAACCTGGCTGATAGTATCTCTGGGTACTCAGAATGGCAAACTTGCAAGCTTTGCTCTTTGCCACTCACTTATTGATATGGAATGGAGCTGCCGATGCTTATAGGAATTTTTCCTTTGCAAAAGAAGACTGTAAGAATCACAGCTGAACTGTCATACAGGGAGGATTGTCTCTCGTCGGCAACCCGGAGTTGACCCGGAATCTGAATAGTCTAGAACACCGCAGACATGTGGCCGAGATGTTCCTGTTTGACAGATACTTTCACGGCAGATGTTACCAGGATTTGGCCCGCCTCATCCCGCTCGCAGCAGCGTCTGTCAGACAGTCGTGACAGACAGGGGAGAACTGGTTACCCCCTACTACACACTGAGAATTGATCAGGGATCAATTCTCAGTGTGTAGGAGTGTTAAAAGGTCTCTCGTCTCCGGAGCTTTTTATTCATCTGATAAGTTCGTGTTTTGGATGTTATTTTAGAACGCAGATGGTCTACTTTGTAATTTTTATTAATTTTCAGTCAATAATTTTTAATTAATCATTATAATCATGATGTTAGTAAATACTATTTTTCTAATTTTTTTTACCGCTTTGACCTGTATAAATTGTCATAACCATATGGACACTAATAAAGAATCTAATCTAATAGAATTAAAAACCAATTTTTTCATTAGTGTGTTGTTTTCTGCATCCCATACTTAATTTTAAACTTTGCCTTTACGGAAATACTAAATACATTTTTGTATTTGTTTGCTTATTAAACATTAAAATCTAATTCCTATTTGTAAATTAGTTTTTACTGCTTTGGCGATGAATGATTATTTGATTTTTAATTTGACGGAATATTTGTTCCAATAATATCATAATCAAAAATGAGTCTTGAACTTTTCTAGGTAACAGCTGCTGGAAAATATGGTCTCCTCTCGGCATGCTGGTATCTCGATAGTCTTGCCTCTGGAGGTGACTGGAACAATTTCTATTATTGTGATCCAACTGATTTTAATGGATCCCCGGAAGAGCAAGAGTTGGTTTTGGGAGGTAAATGTTATAATCATTATTAATGCTTCTAGGGAACCAGCGAAATAGCATATTTCATTACCAGTCCGGAAACTAGGCTTTTCCGGTGCGCGCACGAGAATTTCTTGCAAGCAGCGGAAGTCTTGCAAGCACGAGAAATGCTTTTTCTGGACGTGTAAAGAACGATATTTTTATTTTTGTATTATCATCTGAAATCAAAACATAAAATTATTATAATTTTAATATAGGTATCCAAAAATCATGTCATAATGGATTTTGAATTAAAATGTAAGCAAACGTCAAACTTGAAAGACAAGCAAGAAACAGGTATCTAATATTTATTTTATGTATTTGTGGCAAGTAAGGTCAGAAATAAAATAATTTTACTTAAAATTAGACTATTGACGCTAAAATGTACTAGATTAATTTTGTAGACTGCATCGCTGTATAATTTATTATATTTTATGCTTATTTTGTATCTAAATAACTGCAAATTTAGCACTTGAAATTAGGGACCGGAAAAATTTTCCCGAGCGGGCGCACCGGAAAGATTTACTTTCTTTGCTCTACAGAGACGTCGAAAATGAAAGTTTTCAGAGAGGTATTATGAAAGACATTTTATTGAACTGCAGATTAAAGGTGACATTTGGAAGCAGCTCGTTGGGATCCAACAAAATTGTTGATAAACTTTAGACGGAAGCTACGAAATTTAGTTATTTTTTTCGTTTTTTAGGTGAAGCTTGTATGTGGGGTGAGGTAGTAAACGAATACAACATAATCTCTCGAGTTTGGCCTAGAGCATCAGCAACAGCGGAAAAACTGTGGTCGGCTTATACAGAAAGTTATGACCTCGATGGTCCTGCAAGCAGATTAGAAGAACACACATGTAGGATGAACAGAAGAGGGATTGAAGCCCAGCCACCTAATGGAGCTGGATATTGTGATTAATGTATAAATTACAGGCAATGCATCTACTTTAGTTTATATCATGTAATTGCAAGAAACCAGTTTTTACAGGCAAATATATATTCCCGATAACCACCTTGGAAACTGGATCTAGTTATTTTTATTTTCTCATTTAAAATCTGAGTGCTACACACTACTCTATAGCACGACGATATATGGCAGCAAATGTGGTGACATTTGCTATTTGGATATTTGACGAGGAAGCCTGAGGGTACGCAGAGAACTTAGTCATAATTGTTAAGAGAAATCATCATGATCAGGACACGACTAAAAATAACATACATGATCTCATGCTCTCAACATCGTCGAAAGGTAGACCAAAGTGAAAGATTTAGATATCAATGCTCAAAATATTACTATAGGCTAGACAAAAATAAGCACTCTCTTGAAGAGCAAAAATATTCTACATTCTACATTTACAGAATTGTAGAAAGAATAATACGCAAAACGTTAAACTTAGTGCTTCTTTCTCAATTTTCGGAAAACCTAAATGTTTTAAGCTATACACACGGGATTAAATATACATGGTTTCCTTAGGGAGATGCCAAAACAGATTCTGACTGCACCTTGTTAGGTTTCAAGCTTTCAAAATATTTTGAAAGGAAGGAGCCTAAAGAGCAAACCATGTTGCTAAAAAGATATTAGGCGGTGTTTTTCTTATAATCTCAGTGAGTTTTCCATTTCCTGGAACATTTTCAAATTTTGGAATAAAATCGTTAAAGCAGAATCGTCGGTAAGATTCTGATCATTCGGGAATGGGTGTTTTCGAGGTTCAGTTTGGCTCTGCCAATAATTTAACGTGACCATCTGTCCCGATTTAGTAGGAACAGTCCCGATTTTAAACTACTATTCCCGATTTAACATGTGTCCCGAATTTGTCCTGCTTTTGTGCGATTTAAAAAAAAATAGTCACTAATTATTATTATTGCGCAATTGATTTCATTTAGTGTTTGGGGATACCCACTATCATTCGTCTTTATTTTTCTCAGATTTTGTTATTTGTCTTGTTTTTGGGTTTTCAATAAGCTAATTAAATTATTGTTATGTATGTTAGGTGCTAGAATGATAATTAATAATTGATAAGTTTTGTATCCGTTGCTATTTTAGAAGGATACGTCAAATATGGACTCGACTGTATACAGCAAGGCATATTTATCAACTTTTTAAATTTCGTATGGTGGAAAAAAATATTATTGAAAAGCATCATTATATACATGCTGATAAACATAAATCATATTATGCGTGACAATATTTAACGGCTTCTGGATAGTTACTTTAGGCACATATTTCCCAAATGAACACAAAGGACCAGCAACTAGCGCCCGAGGGAGTCATTTTTGCTTCTCACACTATTTTTCATAACAGTTTTCGCACAATGGACTGTACAGGGTCATTCCTTATATTTAGATAGCCTTTAGCGCGGTTATTATATGCTCTAGGATGGACTTCCGAGTAACGTTTTTCTCGAAAATTACACAGTCTATTAAAATTGAAGGTGCTAGGAATAATATCGTACAGGTTTATGAAATTTTTGAGAATCTTAAAAATAAAATCAAGTCCAGGTTAGATAATGACTTTATTTCAATAATGATTCACTAGGAACTAGCTAAGCTTGGAGGGATTGACCAAATAAATAAATTATGGTTTCTTAATCACGTCAAATACTTTTATGCCATTCCTATGTAGTACCTAGTATGAATCAGTAGCAGATTCTTCATGGATTTGTTTAGGAAAGGCTCCCGCCTGGAATGATATTGTCACGCAATGTTTTTATCCCGTGACGCCATGCCTTAAATGGCGTGCAGGAGAGTAGCTCAGATCCGGAACCGCTCTACGACAGATGAGAAGGGATGACAAAGAAAGCACTTCGGATAAACAATAACAACATATATTGGTCAAACTTAACGAGAAAAGATAACAATTTTTATCGGTCAGAAATGTTGATAAGAATATAATATACCCAAGAGATATATTTATGAATTGTTTATAAGTCTTTGGTCACTGTTTTATAAATACCTATAGTTTTTTTAAGAGTTTGTGTTGTGTTTGATTGATAGTTAGTTTGGGTAAGTATCACTTTAGATTTCCACTTAGTTTGCACTTGAACTTCACTGATTTTTACTTTGAAAATTATCTTTTAATAAATCTCCAGTAGATTCGACTTGTAATACTGAGGGAAGACGACCCCTGAGTCAGCGGGCAATATGCTCTAACAAGACGATTCAGGTAAGGGGATTGAGTCAGCGGGCAATATGCTCGAGCAAGACGACTCAGGTGAGACACAGAGTCTACCAAGCTGAAGGTTCAGTAGCGTATTCATATCATAAAATCTGCTGAGCGTTTCATGTTTAAGGTTGAAAGTCGCTCGTGTTGCCTGCTCGAGTTGTTTAAGTTTGTCTTTAATGTTTATATAATAATTTCCAAGTTCAAGTTCAAACTTAGGACAGGGTGATATTTATTTTGTAGTTTATGTATTTTAGTAGCATACGTTCCCCCGCCCTCTAAACGCTGGGCTCCAACGTTAACACGACCTCTAGCGCTTTAAAAGGAAAAACCTCAATTGGAGGAAACCTGTCGCATATTACATCACCTTATAGCTATACAATACAAAATATCATCAGATCCTTTGCTATTTGCTTCCTAGCTTCCACTGCAGTCTAATTCTTAGCATTGTTTGACATCCTCTTAAATTATTTGAGGGTTTACCCATGAGAGTCTGCTGCATAAACTAGTATGGACCTCCACTGATGCTTGGCGTATACATGTAACAAAAAGAAAACTATTTTTATGAATTGTTTTAATACTATTACAACTCTAATTCTGAATTTTCAATATACAGAGAACAAATAGTATGTATAACTATATTATTCACAACACGGTCCTGTCTCCTAGTATTTTACCTATCGATATTGAAGTTTTACTCATCCTATTTCTACGACTATATTTAACTATGTTTATTTATACCGTTGATTGGCTAATTATTAGTCAATCAACGTTTATACATATTTTACCAACTTTTTATATCATATTGATTTTTGCATTGCAATGCCATCTCGTTTGCTTTTAATGAAATATGCTTAGTGCTGGTTTGAATAATTGCTAGTTTCAGCTTTCGTAGGGTGCATCCAACCTACGAAAATTGATCTTTGAATTATAACATTTTGATCACAATTTTAATACAAAATATATTATACTTTACTCTAATCTTTTAGCTTCTTTCTTCTGGCTTGTCTTTTACTTCTTGGTGGCTACATTACATTCTCTGGAAGCTGCATCTTTGCATCATGTAGTTTTGTTGAGTATCGATGGGCCGGTTTTGTCCCATCTCTACTTGAGCGTGTACTCAGAGAGTACTCATGCTGGTGTCACCGGTCATGTGTTTTTTTTCTTTCCTTTGATTGGTATTCCTGTCAAGTCAGTCGTCGATCTTTGGTGCTTGCTTCGTATGAACGTTGTCGTGGTCGTGATTTGTTTCTAAGATGGCGTTTGGCGTTGCGGTACCGCCTAGATCAAAAAATTATATTAAAAAGGCGAAGAATTATGTATGATTGTGCACCTTTTGATCGGCTTGTGTTCCTGCCGAATAAAGTTTTGCAATGTGAATTTTTATCCCGTGACGCCACGCCTTGTGAACTACTAAAAAGCAAAAAATATGGAGTTTCTTATAACCAGATTTCCAAAAGATTTCATTATTGAAAACGACTTATTTGATGATATTCAATACGTAAGTCAGTACATTCTGAGGACAAACTTAATTTCTGCAGCGAAAATAAAGCTCCCACGTAGTAGGGTCGAAATGTCTAAGCATTTTGACGCAAATAACATTTCCTGTCAAAATGTTCAGCAATTAGCAGAATATATTTTATATTTACCATGTACTAATATTTCCAAGACTTAGCTGGGCAGCATCATTTATTTGTATAGGAGTGGATAAGCAATAGCCGCCTGTTGCACTATTCAAAAGTGGCAACCTATGGGCGAAAAAACGGGTTTCTGCGCATGACAAAATCGACGCAAAATCCGTCGTGACCGCAGGCGTCGATCAGGACCGAACTTGGCTTATGTCTTTGACGTGTTTTCGTTTTGACGGCGCGGCGTTTTGTGTTGATAATTCGAATACTTTACTTTTTATTGACTTCCTTTAGACCTAGTGTTTGTAGTTGCTTAATTAGTTTTAGTTTACTGGTTCACGTTTGTGCTTTGTGTGTACCCTATTTTGATTTTCGTTTTAATTGAACAATACGCACATAAACAATGGGCGATGCTACCAAAATAGAATCCCGAAAGTGTATGGTTGTGTTTTGTAGCAGTAGAGGCAAAATGCCCGGGATTTCCTATTTCAAGTAAGTGTAATTATTATAAGTAAGTATTACTTATGTATACCTTATTGTTTGTTTCACTATGCTAACTGGCCCATTTCACAGTCGGCAAGACTACTCTACCGAATATTTGGTGAAATAATTACTTTCGTTCATAATCACAAGAGTACGAGTTCAAATTTTGGAGTCCAGGCCTTCCTAATGACCTTCACACTGCAACAGATGATGCGCACTAATTCTCTAATGCGCAAGGCAAAATGGGAATCGTTTTGTTTACATTTCGTGGTCGTAAATTTGCCATGTTTGGTCTATTTATTGCTTATCCACTCCTATACAAATCAATGGGCAGCATTCGGTCCCATAGCATTCCAATCAACCTTAGCGAAAAGTCTATGAGGCTTGCATACTACCCGTCACAACATACGGACTGGAGACTATGACACTAACAAAGAGGGGTTCAGAAGAACTCAGAACAACCCAGAGAGCCATGGAGCGCGCCAAAGATCTCATTAGAAATTATGAGATTCGAAGAAGAACAAGGATAACAGATGTTATGAGAAGAGTAGCCGAACTAAAGTGAAGATGGGCAGGTCACGTTGCAAGATAGAACCCATCTAGGTGGACTAACAAAATAATGCAGTGACGCCCAAGAGCCACAAAAAGAAATACAGGAATATATTCCATATCTAACCACAAAATTACAGGACGTGGCAAACGCATGCAGGACCCCGGGTTGGAGTGTTGGAAATGTTCGAATAATGGAATGTGGATCGGTGTCGGTAGACGCAAGTCAAAAGCGATGGTGGGATGACATCTAAAGGATAGCGGCGAGAAACTGGCTTCAACTGCCCTAGATAAATGAACATGAAAGCTACTAGAAGAGGCCTACATTCAGGAGTGGATGGATATAGGCTAAAGAGGAAGAAGACGAATTTTTTCCACAGAACGAGTTTTTCCGATTATAAACAAAATTTGGAAAAACTAGTCTGGAAAGCTTGATTTTATCAAATATAACTCTAATGAAGACTGTATTGTGTATTATAACAAACTTATAAGCCGCTTTAAAAAAAATCATCAAAAAGAGAAATATTTTTTGTACAAAATTTAGAGTATAATCAGATTATAGTTTTATTATACTAAATAAATGATATTTACGTATTCTTGTTTTCTTGTTACGGTATAATTATAGTATAGTATAATATTCTATTCAGTTTATTTTTATTTGAAGTTTAATAGAGAATGTAAATAACAGAAAATATTTTAGCTTCTCCCCCTCTCTCCATGTTTTTGATTTTGCCCTATGCCAGTATAGCCAACTTAGCCCTTTTGGGGCGATTTTTAGCTTTTTCAACCTAATTTACATGTTGCCCCTAGTCCTTTTCTTAGTCCAAAAAAACATGCGCTTTTACAATATTATGTATTTTCTTTCATGATATGGCCACAAAAACACTTAATGAATGTTTGTAGTGATTTAATTATTTATTCCGATTGGCGACCAGGTTAACGAACGTCATTTGTCATTTACGTCATAATGTCATCATCATCACTGCCATCAGTGTCATTCTGTTATTACTATCATTAATTACTCAGCAACTCATAACACCACATTGTTTGAATTTGTTGTGTCATGGGTTGGAAGTTTAAATTAAAAAAAAATCGAGAATGCTGAAATTATTATTTCTTATATTTAGATTATAATATTGCTGATAGAGGATTTATTAGCGGAAATATTATCAACTAAGTATCGATATCGAATACTGTTAAACATCTCAAAAAAGGGGGTTGCATCGAGAAATGGTTTGCCTTTGGTGATGTCGGCGCGTGTTACTGTCGTTGTTGAGGCCATAAACCGATCATTAATCATTATATCAATAGTAATTAAAATAAGTTGATATTTAGATGTGAAATCACAATTAATCCTACAGTATAAAAATATATCGTTTAAATAAGTAATTTAATTGCATATATTTGTAACAATCGAGTGGATGCCCGATAAATAAGGCAATTGATCAATTGAAGAATGTATTTGTCATACACATATTGTTTAAATTACGAGGAGTTAATCGTATAGAAATTACCCAAACAACTCAAAAGAAATTGTTGTGTATATAAAAATATTTCATTTCTGACGTACAAATTGATATACTATCAGCAACAGCAAACACTCAAACTGATTTGCGCTCAGCCGGTAAGGTCAAGCACCAGCAATATAATTGAATTTTGTAATTTAATGCTGCTCTTAGATGCTGCTATTATAGTGCCGGAGCTAGACATTAACTTATTATATATCATAGGTTAAATATTATAGGTTAACACTTTCGCTGCTGACAGTTCCAGCTGTGGTATTACCTGTGTGCTAAACTTTTTTTTTCTCATGTTGCTTGTATAAACTCTCTATATACATAAATATACTATTTTAACTAATATATACTGGGTGTTAGAGAATTTTGAACACCTGACACGGATCCGTGTCATGCGCATATAGCAACAATTTTTGTGTCATATGCTGACCGACTTGGATTCGTGTCGGGAGTTTTTTTTATTTTGAAAACGTATAAACGAATAAAAACTAAATTAACATAAATTTTAACATTTATTATACAGAGCATATCAAAATAACATACTAAATTTGGCAAATATACATAACATGTTAAAATGTAAAATAGTCATTCTGGAATGATCCGATAATTTAAACGATAAAATATGGGCACCCTTTTAGCTCTTCATTAGTCAATTTCTTCGAATTTTTGCAAGTAAATGTCGTTATTTTAGGTTCCTAAGGTCTTGCCATATTATCCGCCATTTTGTCTTAAAATCAGCAGCAACAAAAACCTGACCCGAAAACGGCACGTAAAACAAGAATTCCCTATGCTTTAGCTATATGCCCTCAACCGTCCGTTTACCTCCACCTGCTGCTCGTGGCGTACTTAGAGCTTAATTTTTATATTACGCGCGACACGGATCCGGGTCGCGCGCACATAGCTACATGTACGTGGTGACACGGATCCGTGTCATCAGCAGTCAAAGTGTTAATAGCAATTCTTTACTATTTGCATTCAAACCTGATGAAGAAGGTGTCTGTCTCAAATTATCTTTTGTAGCGGCAAAATACAATTAATTATGAATGTTATAGTAAAAATAGTTGTAGCTTTATTTCTAAGTGTTTTTGCAGAACAACTACTTCTTCTTTGAAGGGGATGAATGCAAAAAAATATTTCTTTTCTATTTTTCTTTATATTGCTGATAGAAAGACACGAGTTTTTTAATCTAAATAAATATTTGGTGCTCACTGTCAACCGAAAACCCGGAACGCCGTTTAATTTTCTTCAAGGATTGACAATTTTGGGTCGTTATGTGGAACAAGCCTAAAAGCAGTAAAAGCACCTATACCCAAACAGCTGGTTAGCTTTTGTTGGTTGCGCCCTCGCTTCGCCCGCTCCAGGGAAGCAGCCAAGAAGAGCTAACCCATCAATCACATGAAAGACAATTACATTTGATGTACATTTATATTACAGTCGGCCTATGGCAAGGGGCTGGCGCGGGTGCTGTTACTGTAATACCCGGACGCATTTAAATTTTCCACTACAGATTTCGGCACCCGCATTAATTTTGATTGGTCAATTTTAAAAACAACTATAGACGGTGCTAAATCACGTAGTAGAATGTCAGGATGGTGCCCAAGCCGAGAATGCAATGCCATATGCTTATTTGGCGCTACATGGTGGCTAATGACTGGAATGTAGACACATAACTCTTTTTATTATTGACGTGCTTAATCGCAATGTTTGATTACTATTTTAGAATGTCTAATATTTCACTTCAATCATGTCACTCCACCCACTTCGCTCGCTACAGGGGCGTATCCAACAAAAACTAACCCAAGGCGTGTCCAAAATGAAGAAAAAACTTTTTACAAACATAACCTTAAAAAATTTAAAAAATACTAAACAACGGGAATCGAACCCTGGCCGCCGTATCACATGCACAGCACCTGACCACTGCAACACCAGAGCAACTCACTGCACCGTAAAATCATGGGTAAACTAGCATTTCAAATTTGGCCATGCTTTCAGCCGGTCCAAATCGACCAATAAAATTTACCGGAATGCCGAATCCTATACCGGAATATTTAAATGATATCCGGACTGCGCGGCTGCCACATAATCCCGCTATTTCGTGAACTCTCGTTTTTCCCTCGAATATTGCCTGTGATTCCTCCGATGAGATTTGTTTGGGTTTGGTTTGTTTACTTCATGTGCGATTATAGTGATGTGTGAATCGTGATTATACTATAATTATTAGACCTACCTTGTCTACGTAGTTCACAATTCGTATTTTTTTTATAATGATACAAAGCAATTTGTCAAGTTTTTAAAAAAGAAAGATCAACGATGATGAGGATGAGGAAGCATCAACTGCATCAACAACAAACTAACCCAAACAGCAGCAGTTAGAAAGTATTCCTCCTTGCAGCTAAATACCATATCTACTTCTAATAAACATTTTAAAATTCCGGAACAAATTCATCCAAACGATATTAGTCATTTTCTACACGGCACAATATCAGAAACAGTTTGGACTCCGCCACCATCATATAATTTTCCCTGTTAGATAAATTTAAAGAAAAAATGATCAAAGTTAGATTTCAACAAAAATGACTGACTGAATTTAATGGGCTTTGTTATTCGGCAAAACAACAGGTCTTGACGTGATCACGTCACCAAAATCGACAAGGCAGCACAAAAGCTAGGAGCGAGCAAAAAAGTTGTATCATCAGCTTATATACTGGTCTATAAGGCCCAGATGAGACCATCTCTGGAATACTGTCCCCAGGTGTGGACATCGACACCCACACACTTGCCCAAGATATTAGAATACATACAGAGGAGATCAGTCCGTCTTGTGGATGACCCAGAGTTGACTAATGACCTTGATAGCCTTAAACATCGATACTACTATGGAAGGTGTTCGAACGAGCTGGCAGTTATGATTCCGCCCAGAGTTGTGCCAAACAGAAACACCTGTCAAACACAAGCTGCTCATCAACATACGATTCAGTTGCGATCAACTAGGACGATCCTAAAAAAAAGAAAGAGTGCCCTTTGAAGATATTGCGTGTTTATTGCTACAACTGGAGGAATCGGATGACAAAGATTGGGGGCCATGAATAGTGGTTGGATGACAGGGCCATCTTTTTTGATTATAGCGCAAATATATATTTTTAAATGGGCGGTTAACTCAAATATAGAATTGCCCATCGTTTTATTAATAGACGGGCATGTGTCACATCTTACACTAGCCGTAGGCCAATTTTGCAGTAAGAATCAAATTATTTTATTGTGCCTGCATCCAAAAACACATATTTTACAGCCGCTAGATGTTAGCTTTTTTTGTCCACTGAAGTCCAAATGAAAACAAGCAGCCAATAAATGGAAAACACAAAATATGAATGAAAAGTTAAGCCAAAAAAATTTTGCCCCTGTTTTAAAAGATGCCCTTGACAGTGTTAATAATAACGAAGAAACCCTTTTAAATAACTTTAGGGCTTGTGGATTGCACTCTTTTAACGAGCACAATATTAATTTTAAAAAATATTTTAAAGAAGAAATCAAAGTTCTCTATATTTAAAAGAATTCATTAAAAACAAGGTCTTTGATCTTAAACAACATATAGAGAAGGAAATAGGATCGGATAAGCTGAAGAATTTTCAGGTAAATGTTTGGGAAGGATGCATAGAAGATACAAGTTTATTTTATCTCTCGAAAGGTTTAAAATTAAAATGTCAAGACTTCTTGGTAGAAAACTAACAACAAATTCAAGGAAAGAACACTCAACAAAATTAGAAAAATGATAATCATGAAGAAATCGTAACGGTAATGGTGCACCAACAAGATAAGCCTGATTCTTATGAAGTAACTTCAAACACACGATATTGTGAACTAATTAAAATCATTAATTAAATATCACCCTGTCGTCAGTTTGAACTTGAACTTGAAAAATGTTATATAAATATTCACTGTTAATTATAAACAACTTGAGCGGTCGACGGGAGCGACTTTAATCCTTAATGATGCAGCCATCAGCATTTTGTAACATATAAATACGCTGGCAAACGCCAAATTCAGAGGGCTTTCGAGTCTCTCAAACCGCTCAGTCTAGTTGCGGGGCAGTACACAGGTACGTCCACTTCTAGCTGTTCTATCCCACAACCCCCATAACTGAGAAGACTTATGCAAAGGTATAAGGTTGTCAGGTCCTTACCTAACCTGGATGAACGTATGCACAGGTATACGGCATTCGGGGGCTACTAAAAGTATAGAGACAGTCGAATTTATGAAGTATCAGAACTTCCAGTAAAGGGATAGTTTTTGGGGAGTTTTAAAAAGTAGTGAAAGTGCCTTAGCAATTTGTGATAAACATAAAAGACTTACCTTATAAATATCGGAACCAATACCTAAATAAAAGACAACTCCGCTCACATAAACTTTATTAATAAAATAGTGACGTCGCTTGCTAGACAAACTTTGAACTAAGCCTCCCTCGAGGAGACATGCATTTCATATTAATTGGGTATAGTGTAAACTCTTAATTCATCTATAATCTTAAACACGCCTTTATTAGTATACAGTCTAACCGTTGTTAAGTTTGTTTGTAAATAACCTCCTTTATTATCTCTTCTCAACTTGACGTAGTGCGGTCCTAAATCTGAGCTACTCTCCTACACGCTAAGTAAGGCGTGGCGTCACAGATAAAAATACAAATCGTGACAATATAGCTCTAATTAATAGTTCACTGGCACTTTTTTCTGGTATTGATACATGCAGACTCAGAGAATTTTAACGAATCTCTACAAAATCTAAACATTGAAATATCTGATATGGTATTACCTTTGGATGTTGTCTATGGTTGTTGTTAAATTGAAGGCTCCGAATAGTTTAAACAGTTTAATGAATTTTGATGGAAGGATAGAGATTTAAAAATAATATGAAATTGGTACAGTGAAATAAATGTTTAATATTACGCCACTCCTAACTAATAAGTACTCTTATTGACGATACTTTCACGGAAGCACTTTAATACTTCGTCTTACGTCTTGATAGTGACCAAAACGTCTTATGGCCTTATGTGGTTGCGTCGTGGTCTCGACCGAATTAACTTAATTCCGGCTAAATAAATACGTCTTTTATAGGAAAACAGCAGACGTCTTCCGCTGATCCCCGACTTGTACGTCTTGCGTCTTACTTCGTACTTCCTAGCTTTTCGTCTCATCACCGCTCAGATAAATTATTATTGTTGGCGTCAGCAATAATATCAATATCCACTGTGGGTAAGAAAGATAGTCAATGTGTTTATGTAAAGTATTTAATGATAATATTAAAAAGAATAAAACTATGCATCTAAAAATTAACACTACAAAGATGAATATCACAAGCTGTTGTCCAAAAATCCAAAGAAAAAAAACCGTTAAAGTCGGTTGACCAAATCCAAATAATAAAAGTTGAAAATGTAGGAAAGGATAACATTGGGGCTTTTAAATACAAGTTTCAAGAAATCACACCACCAAACTCAACAGAGCATAACCAAGAAGGCGTAGAAGGAAAAAAAATAATGAGTGAAACTAAAAAGAACATTCCAACACTTTTTAAAACAGTATTACTTTGGCCTGAAAAAAGTAATATTAAATCTGTTAAAAGAAAGCTTAAAGAAAACATTATCACCGTTGCATCATTTCTGGAATGGCAACATTACCACATAAGAAAGAAGAGGCAAATTAATTACAAGAAAGGACAAAAGAAGAAAGAAAACAGGAAAAAATTAAAAAGTTAACTCGATGCCAGAAACTACAAAAACGTCAAAACAAGAATTGAAAAAGAGTACAGGGTGTCCAATTCTCGTTGTCATTGTCTGATAAAAGTAATATTAAATCTGTTAAAAGAAAGCTCAAAGAAAACATTATCACCGTCGCATCATTCCTGGAATGGCAACATTACCACCTAAGAAAAAACGGGTAAATTAATTACAAGAAATGACAAAAGAAGAAAGAAAACAACAAACAACAAAAGAGTGCAGGGTGTCCAATTCTCGTTGTCATTGCGGGGTATCTCCATTATTTTGACAGATAGAGAGATGCGGTTTTCGCAAACCTGGACCACTTTTTCGAGAAACAAAATCAAAATAATCAAAATTTTCCTAACCCTCTTCGTTTTCCAGCTACAAGGTGAAATTGAAAATTTGCACTTTGAAGTATAACATTGAGGCTTTTAAATACATGTTTCAAGAAATCACACCACCAAACTCGACAAAGCATAACCAAAAAGGCGTAGAAGGAAAAAAATTAATGAGTGAAACAAAAGAGAACATTCCAACACTTTTTAAAACAAGTATTACTTTGGCCTGATAAAAGTAATATTAAATATGTTAAAGGAAAGCTCAAAGAAAACATTTCCACCGTTGCATCATTCCTGGAATGACAACATGCCCACTTAAGAAAGGAAGAGGCAAAATAATTACAAGAAAGGACAAAAGAAGAAAGAAAACAGGAAATAATTAAAAAGTTAACTCGAATCCAGAAACTACAAAAACATCAAAACAAGAAGAATTGAATGCAGGTAGCATTGTGAACGTAGGAGAGTACTGCATTGTAAACTATAATGATTCTGAGTTTCATGGCGACGTTTTAGATCAAAATCTAAGAGAAGCAAAAGTTAAGGCCAGTGGAAAAAAACTAGAAATAGCCAGAGCGTGATGATGTTTTGTGGTATGACTTAAGCAAAGACTTTGTCAAAAAAATTCAAAAGCCAAATCAGTTAAAAAGAGGGGAATTTACGAAATATGTGATATTAATTCAGTAAACATCATATTTCAAAAGAGTTAAGCTGTTTGTCTTTAATTTTTTGTTTATGTAGTGTGGAAATATATTTTTAAATAAGTTTATTTGATATTTTATTTTTGTAGCAATTTTAGCCAAAAATTAATTTTAACCAAAGAAGTTGATAATTCAGAAAAGGGTAACATTGAGGCGTTTAAATACAAGTTTTAAGAAATCACACCACCAAACTCGACAGAGCATAAACAAGAAGGCGTAGAAGGAAAAAAATTAATGAGTGAAACAAAAGAGAGCATTCCAACACTTTTCAAAAAAGTATTACTTTGTCCTGATAAAAGTAATATTAAATCTGTTAAAAGAAAGCTCAAAGAAAACATTATCACGGTCGCATCATTCCTGGAATGGCAACATTACCACCTAAAAAAAAACGGACAAATTAATTACAAGAAAGGACAAAAGAAGAAAGAAAACAGGAAATAATTAAAATGTTAATTCGATGCCAGAAACTACAAACACGTCAAAACAAGAATTGTAAAAAAGTGCAGGGTATCCAATTCTCGTTGTCATTGCGGAGTATCTCCATTATTTTGACAGATAGAGAGATGCGGTTTTCGCAAACCTGGACCACTTTTTCGAGAAACAAAATCAAAATAATCAAAATTTTTCTCGCCCTCTTCGTTTTTCAGCTACAAGGTGAAATTGAAAATTTGCACTTTTAAGTATAACATTGAGGCTTTTAAATACATGTTTCAAGAAATCACACCACCAAACTCGACAAAGCATAACCAAAAAGGCGTAGAAGGAAAAAAATTAATGAGTGAAACAAAAGAGAACATTCCAACACTTTTTAAAAAAGTATTACTTTGGCCCGATAAAATTAAATATGTTAAAGGAAAGCTCAAAGAAAACCTTACGACCGTTGCATCATTCCTGGAATGACAACATGACCACTTAAGAAAGGAATAGCCAAAATAATTACAAGAAAGGACAAAAGAAGAAAGAAAACAGGAAATAATTAAAAAGTTAACTCGAATCGAAGGTTAAGGACGCGAAAAAATTTAGAAGTCACAGTACAGCTGATTAGCGAAGCAATAGCTACGGCATATCAGGACAATTGCCCAGTTAAAACCTGGAAACAAAAAGAAAGCACAGTCTGGTGGAACGGAAAACTCGGAACGCTGAGGGAAACCGTCAGAAGGCTATTTAATAAAACCAAAGCAACCAATGACTGGGATCTTTACAGGTCAAAACTAACAGAGTATAATAAAGAGATACAAAAAGCCAAACGGGATTCGTGGAGAAGGTTCTGCGAAAGGGTAAATGGGATCCCAGCATGCGCCCCAATTCACAAAGTCCTAGCAAAAGAAAGCACAAACAACAATGTCGAGCTCCTGAAAAAGGAGGACAACACGTACACCAAAATAGCTGAGGAAAGTTTAACACTGCTCCTAAAGGCACACTTTCCGACAGCAAGTAGAGGTAGTAACACCTGCGAGGATTAGATGGGCCATCAACCAATTCCAACCATTTAAGTCACCAGGCCTAGACGAAATACACCCCATACTTCTGCAAAAAGGTCAGGACATCTTATTACCACACCTGTGCAGAATATTTAGAGGGTGTCTAGCCTGGGGCGTTGTACCTAGTCTATGGCAACAGGTAAGGGTCCTATACCTGCCGAAAGTTGGCAGAATCTTGGACCGCACACCAAAGTCCCATAAGCCTATCTTCTTTTGTGCTCAAGACCCTGGAGAGGCTAGTAGATAGGTACATCAGGGATAATACTCTACAGGCGTTCCCTCTAAGTGAACGTCAATATGCTTACCAACCAGGAAAGTCGACAAACCTAGCCCTGGACGACCTAAATAGGCTTCTTTCAAGGTCCATAGAGGACAAGGAGATTACCGTAGCCACATTCCTGGACATAGAAGGGGCTTTCAATCACGCCTCAACAGACTCTATCATAAGCGCGTTGGAAAGGAGAGGGACTAAAACAGCAATGCACAAATGGATAGAAACTAGTCTAAAGCACAGGATAATCTCAGCCACTCTGGGAGAAACAACCACAAAGGCAGCGATGGGAAGAGGATGCCCCCAAGGGGGAGTTCTATCTCCACTACTATGGGCCATATTAGTGGACGACTTATTACAAAAACTGTCTGCAGAAGGCTTTTACTGTCTAGGATATGCAGACGACCTAACGATTGTAGTACGAGGCAGATTTGCCAGTACTCTCTCAGAGAGAAGCCAAAAAGCTCTCAAAATAGTGGAGAACTGGTGCAAAGATGAACAGCTATCAGTTAATCCAAAAAAGACGATAATCATTCCATTTACCAGAAGGCGAGCACTTACAGGACTAAAACCACTGGCGATAAATGGAGAAGAAATACCTTTTTCCAAGGAAGCAAAATATCTAGGAGGTCATATTTGACCAGAGGCTTACCTGGAAACCACGCATCCAAACAGCAACTCTTAGAGCCACAGTTGCGCTAGGAAGATGCAGAAGGATATGCGGAAAGAATTGGGGCCTCAATCCCAAAATGACACTGTGGCTATACACAGCAGTGGTAAGACCAATGATAGCGTATGGTTCAGTAGTATGGTGGACAAGAACCATGCAGGCGGAGGCAAAAAGGCAAATAAGTCGCGTTCAAAGGCTAGCATGCCTGTGCGTCACTGGAGCCATGAGCACAACGCCCACTGCGGCTCTAGAAGTCCTACTAAACCTACCACCAATCCAAACATACATACAGGGCGAAGCACGCTCCGTCACATACAGGCTATCACAAGGCCAAAAACCGATTATAGGTAGACATAATACCAAACAACAGAAGCTAAACAAAGAAATCAAGGCAGATGACATCCTGGGATTGCCCACGGATAGCACAATAGCCAAGTACAGCTTTGTCAAAAAGTACTCGACACATATTCCAAAAAGGAATGATTGGAAAAATGGCCCCCCAATTAGGGCAAATGTGATCTGGTACACCGACGGCTCAAAAACACGGGAAGGAGTAGGAGCCGGAATATATGAACCAAGGACGAAAACAAGAATTTAAATTTCCATGGGTAAACTAGCGACAGTGTTCCAAGCGGAAATAACAGCAATAGAACAGTGTGCAAAGGAAATAAAAAGAAGATATAGTTGCAACAAAACAACAATTGCTATCTTCTCCGATAGCCAAGCGGCAATAAAAGCTGTGCAATACAACAAAATAACATTGAAATTGGTACAATGCTCTGAATGATATAGGAAGTCAACATAGAGTGACACTATCATGGGTACCTGGGCATGAAGGCTATCAAGGTAATAAAACTGCCGACGAAATAGCCAGAGAAGGCTCGTCTAGGCACATGATAGGACCAGAACCATTCTGCGGGATAGCCAAACCAATCGCTAAAACAGCCATAAAGAAATGGATAGCAGAAGAATCCCGAAAATGGTGGAAGAACACTTTGGGACACAGACAGGCCAAGGAATTTATAATAGGTCCATCGGCCAAACTATCAACAGACCTGCTAAGCTACGGCAGGAAGGCTGTCAGGATAATGGTGGGTCTGCTGACGGGCCACTCCTAAGCGTCATAGGTTTGGCAGAAAATAGCGAATGCAGGTTCTGCCAGGAGGACGAGGAGACGGCATCTCACGTGCTATGCCACTGTGAAGGCTTAACGAGAGTGCGCTCCCAACTACTTGGCGTACCTAAACCAGAAGCTGGGGTCTAATCAGAAAGACAAAACTGGATGAAGCTCTATAATATGGAGAGAGTCACAATAGATCTATCGGGTCGCGGTGACAAGTAGGCTCAAAGGCCATCTCTCCCAATCTGCAATCTGTAACTCGAATCCAGAAACTACAAAAACATCAAAACAAGAATAATTGAATGCAGATAGCATTGTGAACGTAGGAGAGTACTGCATTGTAAACTATAATGATTCTGAGTTTCATGGCGACGTTTTAGATCAAAATCTAAGAGAAACAAAAGTTAAGGTTATGACACCCAGTGGAAAAAAACTAGAAATAGCCAGAGCGGTATAATGTTTTGTGGTATGACTTAAGCAAAGACTGTCAAAAAAAATCAAAAGCCAAATCAGTTAAAAAGCGGGGAATTTATGAAATATGTGATATTAATTCAGTAAACATCATATTTCAAAAGAGTTGTTTGTCTTTAATTTTTTGTTTATGTAGTGTGGAAATATATTTTTAAATAAGTTTTTTTGTAGCAATTTTAGCCAAAAATTAATTTTAACCAAAGAAGTTGATAATTCAGAAAAGGGTAACATTGAGGCTTTTAAATACAAGTTTCAAGAAATCACACCACCAAACTCGACAGAGCATAACCCAGAAGGCGTAGAAGGAAAAAAAATAATGAGTGAAACAAAAGAGAACTATCCAACACTTTTTTAGAAAGTATTACTTTGGCCTGATAAAAGTAATATTAAACCTGTTAAACCAAAGCTCAAATAAAAAAATTCCCACTGTTGCATCATGGAATGGCAACATTACCAACTAACGAAGGAAGAGACAAAAGAAGAAAGAAAACAAAAAAGGATTAAAAAAGTTAATCTGAGGCCAGAAACTACAACAACATCAAAAGAAGAATTGAAAACAGATAGGAACTAGGAGAGTAATGCAGATTTCTGATGAAGTTTTAGATAAAAATCTAAGAGAAATAAAGGATAAGGCTATAACACCCAAAGGAAAAAACTGGAAATGGCCAGAGCGTGATGATGTTTCGTGCTATGACTTAACCAAAGCCTTTGCCAAACAAATTCAAAAACCAAAACCAGTTAATTAGCCAGGAATTATATAAATATATAAGAATATATAAAAGAATATATAAAAATGCGATGTTCAAGTATATGAGAAACAGTTTGGGTTCCGAAACGGAGTAGATGTCCTTGAATGTGTTAACGCAAAGGTGTCGGGATATGAATGTAAAATGTATTTGCATGCTTCATAGACTACCTCAAAGCGTTTGACTGCGTAAAACATGAGAAGTTAGTTGAAATCTTAAGAAGAACTGGACTAAATGAAGGAGATATTAGAATAATTTCTGAACTATATTGGAACCAGTCGGCTGAAGTCAAAATTGAAATAACAACATCGGAAACCATAGCGATAAGAAGAAGGGTCAGACAAGGATGCATATTGTATCCGCTCCTTTTTAACATTTACTCTGAGGCAATATTCAAAGAAGCTCTGCATGACATCACGGCAGAAATCAAAATAAATGGGATCGTTACAAACAATACTAGATATGCAGACGATACTGTGGCAGATAATGTAGCAGACATACAGCAGATAAAAACAATATAGTTGCTTATAGCGAAAGTTTTGGTCTGCATATAGGAAAATACGTCTAAAACTAAAATACTCGTGTTTGAGAAAAAACGCCTAAATTCCACGATAAAAATAAATAACGACCCAAGAATGGAAATTAGGGCAAGAATTGAGCAAGCCAGAAAGGTCTGTGCAAACATGAACCAATTCTTTATAAGGTCGGATCTTAGCCTAGAACTTCAATTGCAAATGATAAGGTGTTATATATTCTCCATCGTACTTTATGGTTGATCCAGCCATAGAAAAAACAAATCGACGCTTTTGAAATGTATTTGTAACGGAGACTATTGCGCATATCATGGATAGAAAGAATCACTAACATCGAAATACTTATACGCATGAATAAAACAAAAGAGCTGATGTGCTGCATTAAAGAACGTAAAACCCGATATATACGACATATAATAAGAGGCTCATCATAGAGGGAAAGATCCATGAAAGATGACTAGTAGGGAGAAGACAGATTTCATGGTTCAAAGATCTAAGGCGTTGGTATGGTTGCTCATCAATAGACATATTTAGAGCAGCAGTTTCTAGGACTACATTGGTTATTTGGATCGCCAACTTTCGACACTCGGAGACGGCGGATTAAGAATGATAAGACCTAAATTTTGGGTTGAATAAAGGTTTTGAAGGATTCGTACAAATTTCGAAAAATTCTCTCCCTATTAACTAGGCCAATACGTTTCACTTGCAACAGTTTAATTGCAACTCCAGGAAACAATAGTAGAAATTTTTTTTCAACAATAGTCTTCCATTTATATTCCATTACGATTGAATAAATAAAAAGCCAGGTTAGAATCGCATTTGACAAATGACATGATCACACTGCAACGTAATCTGGCTATGCGTAGAGACAGAACGAAACGATAACGTCATCCTAATATACGGAAGGGCGTTGCACACAGAAAAAAGCATCATGCGAAGACAAATATATCGTGTAGTTGACCTATATTTATTTGACCTAAGTACCTGTTTAATTAAATTTATCACGAATGACTTGAATTAACGAATTTCGCATATTTGATATCAATCTATACAAGTTTGAACAACACTGTTTGAATTAAAAGGTCGACTTTCTTAAATCAAATAATTTATATTAATCAATTTATCATAATTTGGCTTAAATGCATCAATGATTAGCTGAAATCTAGAAATTGGTGTGCACCTTTACCCTTTAGAGTTTAGAGACTATTTAAAATATTTGCCCCAATCTAGTCTACTTATTTTGACATTTTCTATTGAAGTTTCCTTTCTCAAAGATCATTGTTTTTAGAACAGAAAATTGACGATTTGGAAATCGTAGAGCTTCTAACATATGCGCAGGTAGAGGCGTTGGTTAATGGCAACATTGGGGACAAGGTTTGTCTGAAAAGTGGGATTAAGAAGTTGCAAGTAAGTAAAAATATATATCTTTTATGATGAAATCTTTTCGAGCAGAAAATCCGAAGTTGGTAATGTTGGCTGCTTACCCATATATTTATAAAAAAATCTTTCCGATCTAAAATCAGAATTTTATTTTAGGGAAATGGACCTTTAGAATCGCTAGAATCGCCTCTCTCACCTAAAATAATAAAAATCAACGAAACTGTCACATCAGATCCAGGAAATTTACTGAACTTACTAATGGAAATCCTTTTGTATTATGCATAATTTTTAACACCTGTATAATTTATATTTTACTCGATATTTTTATAGAAAAATAAATAAATTATAATTTTATATTATTATTTTTTCATTTAGTCATGTTTTAGTCAAATATGTATACAGTCGATTTCATAAATATATTGGAAAATGTTTTATAGGTGGTGTCAGACGAATTTTAATATGTCATGAAAGTGTCATACATATTTATGAAATTCACTGTACATAGTAAATTTTAGCATATTTAAACCAAATATACCCTAAATAAAACGTACATCATGAAGTGGTTTTCGGAAATATTTATGTGATTAGGTTAAATACATGAACCGTTTTATTCATGTATCTCTATATTTAGCACAAATTATCCATATATTTGAAACAAACGGTTGTATATTTTACTCAAACTTATGCCAGGACGTAGTTAAATATATGGGCTGTTTATTAAAACATCCATGTATTTAGGAAAATTTACAGATACATTTGCATCAAACCGTGAAATATTTAAACAAATTATGTCACGAACATATTAGAAATAGTCAAGTTATTTACTGAAACATTTCCATGATTGGTTTGACAACGTGCGGTGGTTTCCTGAAATATCAGACATCACAAGTTTCAGTTGCTGCTACCGACTGCAGAGTGAAGCTTATATATATTTTCTAGTAATTAATTTGTGTAGTTGATTCAATTTTATCAAACTTATATTTAATTGGTTCATATATATTTTTATTTAATACAATCATTTCTTTTTTGTGTGCAGACCAATGGCAACCGAGACGGCAGACCGCTACTAAGGTTTTAAATATATTATTATCCAAGCTTTAAAGTTTAAAGTCCACATAATAATAATTATTCAGAACACATGGTCTCATGAATAAATAGGTACCCACTAATATATATATTTTGACAACCGAATAACCACTATCTTCCGGACTGTTATTTAAATAGTAGCCGCGATATACAGGCGGAAAATACTCGCTCAATACTTATTATTATTTATTTTCTGTGGCGATCTGTGCTCATAGTGCTTGAGATTACGAGACAAATTAATATAAAACACACAATAAACAATAATTACTTATTCCTGATAAATAAAATGAGGAGCAGCATATTTTTGACGATATGGCTTTGTGCCATTTATGTGGAGTCGTATGTTGTAAATCCTGGTCCTAAGTATGTCGCTACAAAAGGAGCTATTTGGCCGAGACCACAAAATCAAGAATCATCTGATGATTATTTTGTTTTAACCCCTAGGACATTCAAATTCGTGGTAAGTTTTATTTATTATTTATACGACCTTCATATTAATGCTAAAAGCGCTTCGCGGTGACTTTAGTAATGCGTTGTTTTAAAGGAAATATTGGCTTTTATAGCATAATTTTAGTAATTTTTTGTCACTATACTAAAATTGCGGTTACGTCGTCTTGTTAAAAAAAAAGCTCGAATTTTGACTTTACCACAACAAATAATTTAAACGAATTTTCAACAGACTGTTCATTTGTCACGTTCATAACCAGAAGCAACACTATAATTTTTACCAATCAGAACTCACTCCAAAAATCGGCTTTGTGACTGATAAAACAGAGTATCCATGTCATTAGTCTTGCCAGAAGTAGCCTTTTTTGGGGTGCAATACCTCTTTTTCTATATAGAATTTTAGAAATACCCTTTCTCTAAAAATCCAGAAGGTATACTAAAAATACAAAATGCCCCATTTTAAGACGGGCGTATTTTACCTTGTTAGTTATTATTAATTAAAGTACTTATGTTAAAATTTAAAATATTTATTATTATATATTTATACTTACTTTAAAGCTTTAAAGCTATAGATAGGTATCATGTTCTTGCCTCATACGTTAGCGCTATGTTGTGTTATTTTAGAAAAAAAAATAATAATAATCAGTCAATCAATCATTCAATATTATCTTTATTTCCATAAATGTTACATATACAAGACTTATAAGGCATCCTAATAGTCTAACATCTAACATTACAAAAGTACAAAAAAAAATAAAATGGCAAACAAAGAAGTCAAACTTAGTAGTACATACAATTAAGTTGCAGTTACAGATAAATGTACAAACTTAAATAAAATAATCACATAGTCTCAAACAATATTTAAAACCGAGCTTAAAACAAGCAAACAATACTTAAAACATAGGAAATTATAAACATTTTAGGCAGACACCCACAAAGCGCGTACACATATCACCACTGCACCATCCTATGAATTTAAAAATTCCTCGATGTTGGAGGGTTCCAAATTAACTAAATATTCAGAAACAGCCGTTTTATATTCCTTAAGAGAACCCAATAGCAGAGCTTTAATTTGATTTGGTATTTTGTTATGAAAAACAACACCATTATATAGTGGAGTACTCTTAAAAGGCCTTTTACACGGTCATATCAGTTCTCGGTTCAGTTTCAGTGTGAGTCAAACTGTCCGTTTTTCCTTCGTATAAAAAGATAAAAACTGAAAGGAAACACAAGCGAAGATGGAGAACTAACGGGATGGACAGACCTATTTTTGACTGAGACTGAAACTGAACTGATATGATCGTGTAAAAGGCCTTTTAATAGGGACAGTCTATGAGCAGGAATATTGTAACTTAAAGCTCTTGTGTCATATTGTGTATGGTTTTTTTTAAAAGGATCATAATACTCTCTATGTTTATAAAAAAATAAAAGCACTTCATAAATATATACGCCAATCATAGTTAAGAGATTTAATTGTTTAAACCTTGTTGTGCATGGTGATTATGAACAGTTTTATCTTGTGAATGGCCTCAGAACAGAAATGCGATTTTTCCGAATTTTACCTGTAAAAATCATATATTCACAGTTTCCTCTGTGAAAAATCGATTATATATACTTTTAGCACAGAAAAAAAAAACAGTAAAAGTCGATTATTGACAGTTTCAACTGTTAATAATGAATTTACCCCAAAAAAATTGTCTTTCAGTCTTACGTCTGAAAAAAAAATCGATTAATCACAATTTTATCTGTGAAAAAAGAGTTTTATATCGAAAAAATTGACTTTTTCCGACTTTTATCTGTTAAACATCAAATAATCACAATTTTATCTCTAAAGAATAATAATTTTATAATTAATAGTTCTACGGCAGAAAAATCGATTTTATTTCTAAAAAATCGTTGTTCACATTTTTCTCCTGTGAAAAATCAGTTATGGACAGGTTTGCCTTAGTAAACACAGTTCTTCTGAATTTTACCTGTAAAAAGTCTTATATTCCGGATTTATCTGTAAAAACAGATTAGACAGAGTTCTTTATTCTGGGATAAAAATCGATTACAATTAACGCTTCTATCGATTATTCGCAATTTTGTCTATGAGAAATCAATTTTATTTCAGACAAACCGGTTCTTTCTACGTTTATTTAACAAATAAAATATCGAACAATCGTGATTTTATCTGTAAAAATTGATTTACTTGTAAAAAATCATATGTTCATAGTTTTATCTGTAAAAAATCGATTACACACGGTTTTATCTCAAAAAATCGTTTTTTTCCAACTTTTATCTGTACAAACTCGATTATCAACACTTTTATCTATTAAAAATCGATTATGCACAGTTTTATCACAGAAAAAAAAACGATTATTCACTTTTATTCGTAAAACAATTATGAACAGTTTTATCTTCTGAACATGGATTATGGGCTCTTATATCTGAAAAGTCGATTTTTCCTATAAAGATCATATATTCCCACTTTCACTTTCGTCTGTGAA